>JBAMNC010000711.1:0-85000 GCA_037902135.1 Cetoscarus ocellatus | reverse complement strand
TGCCTCTCCGTACCAGACTGCGCTGTGCACGAAACTTGCAAGATCCCCTGGACACACCCCGTTGGTGCTGCGCAGGAGCAGCACAGGGCAGGTGTGCCCCGCCTGCGCCTGGTCTATGAGATTAGAGCCCATAGAGCTGATGTGACTTGCCTAAAAGCTTCAGTTTTGTCTCATCTGTCCAAAGGACATTCTCCGAGAAGCTTTGTGACGTGTCAATATACATTTTGGCAAATTCCAGTCTCGCTTTTTTTTTATGATTTGCCTTCAACAGTAATGTCCTTTATTAAGTCTGCTTGGCTCAAACCGTGACAGATGGTGCGATCTGATACTGATATACCTTGAACTTGGAGTTCACCTCTAAAATCTTCAATCTGGAAGTTGTTCTGGGCTCTTTGGTTACCATTTGTATTATCCATCTCTTCAATTTGTCATCAATTCTCCTCTTGCAGCCACGTCCAGGGAGGTTGGCTACAGTCCCGTGGACCTTAAACTTCTGAATAATATGTGCAACTGTAGTCACAGGAACATCAAGCTGCTTGGAGATGGTCTTATAGCCTTTACTTTTAACATGTTTGTCAAGAATTTTCTTTCTAATCTCCTGAGACAACTCTCTCCTTAGCTTTCTGGTCCATGTTCAGTGTGGTGCACACCATGATACCAAACAGCACAGTGACTACTTTTCAGCCTTAATGGCTGACTGACTGATTACAAGCTTGGAGACAGCTGTGATGCTAATTACAGGACACACCTTAGTTTAACATGTCCCTATGGTCAAATAATTTTCAATCTTTTTTTGGGGTACCATCATTTTTGTCCAGGCAAGTTTCATTATCTTATCTTTTTAAATAATTCTGTTGAACCACAATTCAAAAGCAATGTCTGATTTTCATTAGTTAATTTTCATTAAAGTTTTATTTATTATTACTTTTGTCAGTTTCAAGTTATTTCAGTGACCATTGTGGGTTTTTATTTCTTTAACACAAGGGTACCAACAATTTTGCACATGTCTGTGCATTGCAGGTGTCAAAGTTGTTGCCTATGACCCCATCCATGCTTCAGGAAGTCAGTAAGATATTGAGGACGATCTGTTTACAAACATAAGGTAGATACAGAACTCATCCCCGCTGATGTAAAGGTCACTTTTACTCCTTTTCAGTTGAACAAGTTGAAAGTAATCTTCATCCTTTTCAATTAATCATTTTGTCCTTTTCTGCTCCCTTTCACATTTGTCATTCATCATTTGATCTGTTTTTTTTCTCAAAGCTGTCAACACTAACTACAGAAGTTCCTAAATTTGCCCTTTACAATTAAAGTTTGGCAGCTGCAGTGAGTGGATGAGCATTAGGACCATATGTATGAAATAGCCAGACAACGACTCTGGGAGTTTCACCCAGAGTATTATTTTCTGTCCCAAACTTATAAGACACACAGGTTTGTTATGAGCCGTGGTTCCAATAATAACAGTTTAAACTTCATTTTTAAAAGCAGTTTTAAAACACCATTCACACAAGGAGGGGAAGGGTAAACAAAAACCTAATCAGGTGCTGAGACTTACCAGATGGAAGAGGGGCAAATGAAGGGGAAGGGATCCAACAAAACAAACCAAAAATCACCCATCCATCAAACACAGCTTTGAAGTAACCACATCCCAAGAGAGCACAGCACACAAAAGATTGAGGACCACCCTCACCGGCCCTCAGCAACTGAAAAGGGATAAAACAATGAGTGTGGTCAGAACAATAAAGCAAATCAACAAATTACAAAATATACTAACTAATGGACAAGTTACCAATTTAACAAACAATACACATGAACTGCCCAAATGAATGAAAACAACTGAAGTTCAAAACAAAGACAAACCAACCAAATTCAAAATAAGGAATTGAAGGGCAGGTAGTAGAACCCAAAATCTATCAAAGTAATGAAAAGCGAAAGAGGATAAACTTATATAAATTATCCTAATCAAAAAGGGATATATAGATATATAGAGCCTCTCTATTCACTCACACCACTTAAAGTGTTCGTTTAATTTCCTAAAGAGTTTGTATGCAGTCAGTCTCTACCTGAGGTGGCCGAACAGCCAGTGCAGGCAGACGGTTAGGCGAAGCAGCCAGCTCTAGAGGCCAGCCAGACCAGCAGCAGGCAGAGCAGGAGACGGGCAAGCAGACAAAGCATGAGAGAGTACCATGAAAGCTTGGGCAACAGACCATAGCCAGGAGACAAAATTTACAGTCAGATGATCGTGACATCAGACATAGTGGCGGAGATTACGTCATTCAGTCAAGTTACACCTCTCAGCAGCAGTGGGCACACACACAAGAGGAGAGAAGGAGAGAGACCCAAGCAGCTACTGGCACTTCACCACAGTAGCCCAGAGTGGGACACACACATGCACCAGGGGCACACCAGTTGCCCAAACGCCTGACCTGGAAGTGACACGGATGGGGGTGCATAAAGGAAGAAATGGGGAAGTGATTGCTCAAAATTCTTGACCCCATTTCAGCGACTGGCCACACGTGGCGCTCCATGAAGTGAAGCAGCACACCGCATAAAAGAAATATATTTTTACGCTGCTACAAGAACTAGTTTATTTAGACAGGAAGTAAAGTTACTTGTGGGCTTGAGAGTATCTTTATAAACAGGAACACACAGAGGAAGAATTTATGCAGATTGAGTCACAGGTAGAAAGAGTAGCGGAGAACAGCGGAGCAGGCAGATCACAAATTACCTGGTGGTGCCAGTGTCTGCAAACTCTGAGGCCCTTTGCTGTCACAAGTGGGACTTAGCAGCACCGCTTCTCCTGGACCTTTCATCAGAGCTCTTTAGTTTTGGTCAGCCCTCAAACTGCAGATCAGGACTGGTACTCCTGATTGAAAAATTGGCAAACATGATGCTCTGTCACTGCAGAGTGGTGAGTCCTGATGTCCATATTTAAAACAACAAGCAGAATTTGATGATTTATATTGGTTTATGCTCCAGGGACGGCTACTTGACCCCAGTGCAGCACTCTGTGATGTGATTGATTGCATCTTTATTTCGAGCATATACACAAATGCGTACATCAACAAAAGCAAAGAAAAAAAAGCAAACATCCACAACAAAATCCTCAAAGATGCCCAATGAAACAAAAAAACAAGCATGCTCAAAAAGGAGTAGGAAGAAGTTAAAAACGTATTTAATCCTACCCCTATAGTAGTATAGGGGTAGGATTGATCTAGTGAGGGGAGTTGCTGGCGGAAGGATAGATACCCCTTTGTTGCATCAAAAAAAAAAGTTCTAAAGGGGGTGCTGGTTTGGGGGAGTGGTAAGCAACCAGGCAGAACCCATATGCATGTATCTGCCAGCCCAGGTTCAGGTTTGGGTCCAGCTTTGTCAGGGGAAAGTTAAACACTGTAAAGAATCGTTCTCAATCCATCTATCAATGAATCTTTATTTGTATAACGCCAATTCATAACAATTGTTATCTCAAGGCACTTTATAATACAGCAGGCTGAAGCCACACTCATCTTTTTATAGATAAACATGGATGCATATACATACATACATATTGTTGTGGGTTGCTGATCAAAGAGGCTTTGGATAACTTGTGTGTGCTCCTTGTAACGAAAGAACTTCCAAAGGACTCAGACGTAAAAGAACAGCCAAAAACTTTAATCCACAGCTTGTTGATTCATTTGCACAGGAAGAGTCAAAGCAAGGTTTCTAAATAAAATTCAAAAGCATACGACAGTAAGAAAAACATGTGGCTCAGTCCTTGATCAGTCCACAACTGACTGCAGCCACCTCTACACTGTCTTACTGCCAAGAAGTGCTCTCTCTCTCTCTTAAAGTGGCAGTAACATAAGTCAACATAAATAATCTCAGAAACAATTTTAACTGGCTTTTAAGACATTTATGAATTATTTACAAAACTGAAATTTCAAAATGAAGATTATCTTTCTGAACAAAATACATACTGTTGTTATTTATTGAAATATCAAATCTATTAACTAAATTTGCCCCTCCTTCACACACACACATATATATGTATACATACAGTGCCATGAAAACGTATATGTCCCCTTCCTGATTTCTTACTTTTTTGCATATTCGTCACACTTAAATGTTCCAGATCATCACACAAATTTTAACATTAGACAAAGATAACCTGAGTAAATACAAAATGCAGTTTTTATATGATGATTTTATTTATTAAGGGAAAAAAGCTCGCCAAACCTACATGACCCTATGTGAAAAAGTAATTGCCTCCTGAACCTGATAACTGGTTGTGTCAGCAAAAACTGCAATCAAGTGAAGTATCTAATGTGAATCCCTGGAAAGGCAAAGGTATGCGTCCTTAGGGATGAGTTCATAGGAGGGCTGCAGATGAGCCTTTACCCCACGTATGACCTGTTCTAAGCGATGCATAGCTCAAGTGACAGACAAGGCTAGTTTTATTGCTGTCCAGATGTTAGGAGAATCTGTGTACACAGCTCTTGATCCTATATAAGCTGTGGTCAAACTAGAGTCTGGGAGAAAGACATCATTGGCAGCCTCTCCCAGGTATCCTGCAGTGCCTGTATGATTCTGGTGTTGCTTTTTGTAATAAACCCATTATTCTGAAGCAAGCCAGCGTCACAAAGTCTCTTTCAATCTTCTGCACATCACAAGTGGTCAAGATACGACACAAGCATTTGTGATAACTGGCAATGAGTCTTTCACATCACTGTGGAGGAATTTTGGTCCACTCTTATGCGCAGAATCGTTTTAACTCAGCCCTTTTGGAGGGTTTTCGAACATGAAATGCCCGTTTAAGGTCACACCACAGCATCTCAATAGGATTTAATTCCAGACTTTACTCGGCCACTCCAAAACCTTAATTTTGTTTATTTCAGCCATTCAGAGGTGGATTTGCTAGTGTGTTTTGGGTCCCTGTCCTGTTGCATAGCCCAAGTGTGCTTGAGCTTGAGGTCACAAACTGATGGCCGAACGTTCTCATCAGGATTTTCTGGAAGATGGCAGAATTCATGGTTTCATTTATCACAGCAAGTCTTCCAGGTCCTGAAGCAGCAAAGCAGCCCCAGACCATCACACTACCACCACCATGTTTGACTGTTGCTATGACGTTCTTTTTATCAAATGCTGTGTTGTTTTTAGGTCAGATGTAACGGGACGCACACCTTTGAAAAAGTTCAACTGTTGTCTCACTAGTCTACAGAATATTTTTCCAAAAGTCTTGGGGATCATCAAGATGTTTTTTTGGCAAGTGTGAAACAAGCCTTTGTGTTCTTTTTGGTCAGTAGTGGTTTTCGCCTTGGAGCTCTCCCATGATGCCATTTTTGCTCAGTCTCTTTCTTATTGTTGAGTCATGAACACTGACCTTAACTGAGGCCAGTGAGGCCTGCAGTTCTTTAGATGTTATTTGAGGTTCTTTTTGACCTCCTGGATGAGTCGTCGTTGTAATCTTGGTGTAATGTTGGTAGGCCGACCACTCCAGGTTCGCCACTGTTCGCAGTTTTCACCATTTGTGGATAATGGTTCGCTGGAGTCCTAAAGCCTTAGAAATGGCTTTGTAATAGACTGATAGATTTCAATCACTTCATTTCTCATTTGTTCTTGAATTTCTTTGGATCGTGACATAATGTGTTTCTTTTCTAGATCTTGCAGCCTACTTCATTTTGTCAGACGGGTTCTATTTAAGTGATTTCTTAATTCAGTGGGTCTGACAGTAATCAGGTCTCAGTGTGGTCAGTGAAATTGAACTCAGCTTTCAAAAAATGCGGTTAATACAGTTAACTCATGATTTAACAAGGGGGGGCAATTACTTTTTCACATAGGGTCATGTAGGTTTGGAGAGCTTTGTCCCCTTAATAAATAAAATCATCATTTAAAAACTGCATTTTGTATTTACTCAGGTTATCTTTGTCCAATTCCAAAATTTGTGTGATGTTCTGAAATATTTAAATGTGATAAATATGCAAAAAGATAAGAAATCAGGAAGGGGGCAAATACTTTTTCATGGCACTGTATATATACAAAAACACACACACACAGCCCCCCCCCCCCCCCCCCCCCCCCCCCCCCCCCCCCACACACACACACACACACACACACACACACACACACACACACACACACACACACCCACATATATATACATGTATATATACTCAAGCCAAAATTCAGCAGCTAAATGCTCGGCTAGGCTAAGCTAAGCTAGGAGCAGAAAAGAAATTAACTAGTTTATATAGCCTCTGAGATGGGTGCTCTTACTCGACGTTAGTATGAGGCTTGTGGTGGCACTATGTACTGCTATGTACTGGCTGTCCTCCGTCCCAGATTTCTCTCCCCATGGACAAAGCTTGCAAGTTCTTTTATGGTACTAACTTATAGTAATGCCATGGGCCTCTAGCAACCCATCTTCAAAAACCCAAACAAACCCTTTAAAGGGACAGTTCAGTTTTTTTGAAGTGGGGTTGCTAGAGGCCCATGGCATTGTGAGCTCCATATGGCCACTCAGTACATTAGATGCAGTAGAACGTTCTCTCCTCTCCCTCAGTAAGCCACAGCCTGTTTACGAATTCACCTACTACATACTGCACATGAATGTAGTATG
Source organism: Cetoscarus ocellatus (assembly GCA_037902135.1). Lineage (NCBI taxonomy): Eukaryota > Metazoa > Chordata > Actinopteri > Labriformes > Labridae > Cetoscarus > Cetoscarus ocellatus. The sequence continues at coordinate 78,405 of JBAMNC010000711.1, read as the reverse complement.
TAGTATTTTCGGTTGAGGAATGCGGAAGTAGACTACAGCTGATTTTTGTTTTTTTTCCAAACTTTATTTTAAATGTACAAAACAAACAAACCACGAGTACATCTTGACAATTCAGTTATTAATCTGCAAAGATATTGCCAGAAGCAGCATTTTATATTAATCATTCAGTGGTGGAGAATATTTATTATTTCAGCAAGAAATTCTTTAGTATATTTTTTGTGTGACGGCGAATTAGGGCCACTTCAAGAAATTTTTTTAAAAATCGATAAAAAAAGTAGGAATTTTTGAATTTGTAAAATCTCAGATTTGCTACTTTATAGACTAGAATTAACAATTAAGAACAACGGGATTAACAACAAAAACATCCTCTGCAATTATTACAAACCATTACCTGGGGACCTTTGATCATTTGTAGTTATTACAGGGGACGTCTGTGTTTCTTATCCACATGCAAAACGAGCATGTTTTTAATTTGTAAAGAAAAAAAAATCCATATTTCGATATATATTTATCTATATCAACATCTATCTATCTGTCTATCGAGATAGATAGATATATAGATAGATAGATAGATAGATAGATCGATAGATATTATTCATATTACCAGGTTATATTGTTTATTGACATTCATCCCTGTGTCAGTTTATCTTTATCCACTTATATATGAATAGATTTCCATAACTAATAAGTATTGGTTTTTAATTTCCTTGTAAATAAAACCATCCTGTCATGTCTTGTAACAGTATAATAATGTTTTGGGTTCAGGTTTCACATTCTCCCGTACTATTTGATAAGTGTTCTGTTGTTCCTCTTGGTCTTTTCCTGTTTTAATATTACAAGCTCCCACTACAATCCAGTGTCCCTTAATTTTGTTTAATTAGGTGTTTCAATCATTGTCAAACTACATGGTGGTTGTCTGATCTAAAAATTCACAACAATAACAAAATAAATCTTGACAATACAGCTTTTTATTAAAATTCACAATCACTTCAGAATTTTTTCAGAATTGGCCATCAAATCCTTTTGTCTCCTCTCCTCCCTCGCCGCATTCTCCTGCTCTCTCCTCTCCAAACACTCCCTCCACAGGGCCTTCGTGTCCTGCTCAGTCCCTGAAAGAAACGGTACTTCAATGTAAAGATAACCGTGTTGCTCAATGTCTACGACTGATTGCCTGCTAACTGTTTCATTGTTTTTAGCTTAGCAGGTATAGGACAGACTTAACACCACCTTCCGGCCTTTACGAACTGTAACGAAAAAAACAACAACAGTGACCTTTTTACAACTTATTATACAACAGTACGTGTTGAAAACGTAAAGATAACAAGTAATGGCTCTTACGTTTGTATTCCTCTGCTGCTCCGGTTGCTCCGCTCTCCGGAATGACCAGGCGCTTTGCATTGTGGGTAACAGTAGGCGAAGCAGACTGGTCCGATGCATACTGTGAACTTTTCCCGAATCAGTACGTCATCCGGGTATTTTTTGCAAACTGCAACTTTCGCATTTGTTCGCATACTGTATACTGCATACGACATTTTGGGCAAATCAGTACACACTGCTAGTATAGTAGGCAAATTCGAAAACGGCCACAGTCTGTAAGAGTCTGTTAAGCAGAACTAGCCACAAATAGGGAATTATTGTACCAAGTACAAAAGGTATTTTATCCACCAACAAGAACTCCCATCAAAAAATAATACCACACTTCAAGAGTACGCTGCCTAGAAACTTTTTTGAGTGCACTGACTTTTTGGAAATATAAAGTTTATCTGGAACTAACTGACTCACGTCACGTATTCCTCCGTGCAGCGCTGCGGTGAGCCGCAATGCTAATACACAACAGTAAGGGGTGTGTGTGTGGTTGTGTGTGTGTGTGTGAGAGAGAGAGAGAGAGAGAGACAGAGAGACACACACACACACACACAAACACAAGTAGTCTGCATTGTTATCATAAACGGCCTCACTAAGCTATCATTAGGTCCTTCAGGTTTGGGATGTTTTTCCAGTTAATCTTCGGAAAATTGAAGAATGTCCGCAAAACTCCGGGATTCAGAAAAGCAGAAAAATCTGATGAGTGATACAGACGATGTGAGAGTCACCAGTATTCTCTGACTCAGACAGATCCTGAAGTTGGTCTGTATCCAAGTTCCACTCGTGGCAGCAGTAGCACTTGGGGTAAGGCCTGTTCGGTTTCCATCTGCAGCAGCTCTTTGTATGTTCATACAGATATCCTCTTGGCCCCAAAGTGAATGGAATTTCATCGTCGCTGTCACAATCACTCGTTTTTAATTTCTTACGTTGTCTCTTCCTCACACTGCCAAGAGTCAGAACAAAATAATTACAATACTTGATAAAAGTAACATGAGGCTACAACCAGCATCTGAAGCTGCTAGCTTGTTATGTTTACAACAGCTGAGAGGGAGGCGGAGTGATTCAGCGGCTCGAGTATGTGACGTGAGTCGGTTAGTACCAAATGAACTTTGGTATTATTTTTTGATGGGAGTTCTTGTAGGTGGATAAAATACCATTTGTACTTGGTACAATACTTCCCTGTTTGCAGCTGGTTCTGCGTCACAAACTTTTACAAATTGTGACTTACTGAAGGAGAGGAGAGAACTTTCTACTGCATCTAATGTACTTAGTGGCTATATGGAGCTCATACAACCCCACTTGAAAAAAACTGAACTGTCCCTTTATGGTGGTGTTTCAGATCATATGTATGATTCATTGAAGCACCAATTTAAATAAAATAAAACTAAAAATCAACAATATTTCATATAATTACATGCCTGGTCCCCTGGCCTTTGTTTCAATTTCAATACAAAAGCAGTTTTATTTGAAAAAATGTTTGAGCCACAAGTCTGACAGCTGTTACTGTTTAACTTGTGGCGTAAATAACTGGTGTTAGCAGGCTTTTTGACAAAATACTTTTTCTTTTTATTTCAGTTCAAGACATAGTGGACAATCTTGATCAAATCCAAAAGGTTTAATGTGTACACTTGCTGGTTTTAATGTATGTTTCAATCATGACATACCCAGACACAATGGGCCATGGGTCACCTGTCAACACAGTCACTTGTGAAACAATAACACTGGCAGCAGCGCTTGTATTGTTTGAGTGTTTTAAAAGCATCATTGTGAGGGAGCAACAGAAAGTATGTTTTTGGCATGAAAAAAGTTGAGTCAGCAACACTTAAAACAGAGTTTGAGTTTGAATGCAGAGTTTTGGACACACAAAACAAAGCATTTTCAAAAATACTCGACAATGTGTGGACACACATTAGACTCACAATCCATACATACACGGTGCTACAGTGGTTTAGGTGGATAAAGGATACTCATTAACTCACAGAAACACTTGTATCAATAAACTCTGGCACCACTCCCTAGCACCATTCCTCCATATTTTGTCTATACAACTGAGCTAAAACCCCACACCACTTTCAAAGATGGGTTTGCAGTTTTTGCCTTTTATATCTCAGCTGGAGACCAGACTAGTTCACACAGTGTTTTAAAGGTGACAGGGCGGCCTACTTCCAGAGCACAGGGTATTTAGCACTAGTTACTGTGGAGATAAGTATTAGCTGAACTCAATCCTAAAATAATCTCAGTTACAGCCAGCAGAAGAAGATGGATGGATGGATGGATGGATGGATGGATGGACAGCCAAGTCCTGCATCATGACACAAGCCTCAGGTCTGACGAAGTTCTTGTGGTTCCACAGATCACAGCTGAGGAGCGACTGCAATGGTTTCGACAATGCTACCCTCACCCAGGCCAATACTCCAACAGGATCCAAGTTCTTCTATGAAAGTGACAGTAAGAAGATCGTGGAGGTGAACTCTGAACTCTTGAGCCTCTTTGCAAAGGTTTGATGTTTGTCGCTCATGAATATTACCAAGACATTAATAAGTACCTTATAAAGAGATCGTGGTACTGCTTTCCTCTGGCGCTAGACCAGATAAACTTAACTGCACTATTTTGCACTTTTGCTCATAATATGGGACCAAATACACACTGCAATGATTTAAATCTGTCGGTTGAGACCACCTCATGCAGGCGAAAGTAAGTGGAATATCGGTGCTGTATAAGATTTTAGGACGATGGGACAAGAACTACATCAACATTAAATGTAAATTTAAAACCTTGTGTCCTTTCATTGAAAAGCAATGAGGCACTGTCATCCCAGTAAAACACAGTTGTACACATTGTTCATCAAACAGCGTGTCTCTATCCAGTTCATTGTTGGACTGTGAGCATAATCGGATCTTTTATTGATATCATGTTTGTTTTTCTGTCATTAGCTGCATAGTTACAGATTTAAGGCCCCAAACTCTGTAAATCTGGAGATTGTACCTGTGTTCACGTTTGCATCTGTTTGCATCATAAGCATTTTTGTTTATATACTTGGCTGTATGTGAGGTGTGTTCCAGATGGACACCACTAGAGGGTGTAAAAGACCTCAGGCTACATGTTACTACCGGTTACGTTAGAACTGAACTTCAAACATGATGGTAATTCTGAGAGAATAAATAACAAAGTAAACACCAATAATTAATACCATCATCAAATGTTTGTTGACAACTAGTGACCAGTGGTCAAACCTCACCATCAGAATTGTATGAATACCGTTTCTATGATATTTTCTAGGTGCACTGTCAGAATTGTCTCGGTGTATGGGTGTAAAGAGTTAACATGTTAACTGCTGACTTGCAGCCAACTGTGATGATAGATTTATTCAAAGCATTGGAAAATACAGAGGGTGTACTCTCCAATGCTCCATTGTCATTAATCACTGTATCAAAGAATACTTCATTAGTTATTAAATGACAAAACACAGCTAAGGAAATGAAGCTACTTCAAAGTTACATCTACGGGCAAAGTTAGCCATTGAATCATCACACCAAACTTATTTCCCTGTTTCCTGACTTCTAACGGAAAAATTATAAGTCATCATCTGGATGAACTGTCAGGTTTGTGTCTGTGCAGTCTCGTGTTATTTAAATGTTGATGATTGTGGTCTTGATTTATCAGTTTGTCTTTTTAAACTTTCTGTTATAGTTGTTTCTGCTGCTGTGGTCAATCTGTCATGTCTCCTCTGCCTCTACTATGGTGGCTGACAAAGGCAAACACCCTACAATAGCTTGATGCGGTTCAATATAAGGAAAAAACCTGCAATAGCACAAAAGCGCTGCAAGTTAGAAACGAAACAAAGCCCAAAACAATCCAAACCCAGAAAACACCTGCAAGAGCAGAGACACAGCATAACCAAGTTCAACAACAGAAGTACTCCAGGCCTGGAGAGGGCCCAGGGGCAGGGACAGGGTGTGGGAGAGACAGACGAGGGGCACTGCGGTCAAGCCAGTCACTCCTCTGTTGTCATTTGTCAAATCAGCTACTCCTAAATTTGAAGTGATCATGAATTTGAAATTTTACATAAATGCTCCGTGCTAAGTGACAGGGGGATGACAGGCTGTGTGAGTGTATGATGTTCTTGTTTTCCTTTCACCATCAAAAGTGTGAAATACAGGAGTCCTGCCTTAACGTTGGCTCTAAGATGCCTCGTCTTCCAACACTCTGTCTGTGTAGATTCTCATTCACCCAGGTCATGGTTATCTTGAAGATTCAAACAAGGCAACTAGACTGTGTCGTCTTCCAACATGAATTAACAGAATGTGTACTAATATTGTGTCAACTAAAGGTCGATGATTGCATGGAGTAATTTATCCTGAGCTCTTTGGGCCAGATTCTAAAATGACATGTAACTTTTTTTTGTTTTGCAGCGCAGTGACCCAACAGCTTACTCTTGACATAGCTAGCTAACAGCCACCTGATTTGCCTCTAAACTGCCATTCTCTAAAAGCACTCAGACCTGTTGCTTAATCCTTCCTACTCTTTGAGGCTTCCTACGCAAGCTTCTTTGCACCCTAGATCCACCCCAACCCCTCCTTCATGCCATTTTATGCATCAATGTCATGCATATTTAACGCTACCCAGCACAGGTGAAATGCAGACGTTATGTTGGGTCTGAAATACGTAGACAAGCTACGTATTTTCAGACCAGAAGTCCAGTAGTGATGAATTGTTTGTGGTTTGTGAGCCACATGTTTGAATGGATTGTGCTGAGAGCCGCTCTTGTTAATACAGCAGTTATGAATTCCAGTATCTTCCCAGCTGGTGTATACCTCACTCTTTGTGAGTATGCATACCTAACATAATTATACAGTGTTTACACTGTTTTATGGCCAGTGTGTCAATTCTTGAGTCCACGAGAGTCATAGACAAGACCAGACCATGCCAGCTATGGCAAACATTCATATTCCCATTAAAAGCTTCCTCATTTTACATTAGAGATAAAAAAGATAATAAGAAATTTTAAAACATTAGCCTTAGTCATTGTCATGCAGGAATGCCATCATTACCATTACAAGCAGTGAGCAATATGTCTCCCTGAATTTGTCAAGACAGTCTGCCAGAACTGACTCTCTTGTATGGATTGTGAGTCTATTTGCCCCTGGAGGACAGGAATTAGAGCTATGCTTGGGACATAAGCAATATTATCTAAAAAGAAATCTCGGTTTTGCATCTGTTGTTTTATTATGCCTGCATAAACGCGAGTAACTTTGCAAAGCAGCTTGATTAGCCAAATTCCATGTTCGTCATTTATAGACCAATCTTGCAATGCTCTCTCTTTTCAGAAAATGACCAGACTTTGCATCTTTTAAAGGAAAAAAGTGGTAAAGTGTTTTTGTTAAAAAATGAGGCCTATGTAGAAGTTCAAAAAGCAATAACAGAATTTTGAGAATGCAAAAGAAAAAGATGTCTCCTCTCAAGGAAAGACAAACAGAGAAAATGTATATGTTTGTTGGTATGACATTTATCATTGTTGTTATTCTAGGAGCATCCTTTCTCTAGTAAATCTCGGGACACGTGCTGTTGTTGGGAATGGAGGGATCCTGGCTGACAGTGGCTGTGGAGAGATGATTGATTCAGCTCAATTTGTCATCAGGTGAGACAGAATAATGTTGGACTGAGAGGGAGATGAAGATGTCAACCAACAACAACTTCAGCAATTAATTTTCGGGTGCAACACTTTTGTTGCTAATCCAGGTGCAACTTACCTCCTTTGGAAAATGGATATGAGAAGGATGTGGGCGTCAAGACAGATCTTGTGACAATGAACCCAACCATCCTGAATAGGAAGTGAGCAGGAAGACCGCACTGTCATATTATAATGTTCCTGCAATCTTCTTTTTCTTTAAATTAAATTTCTGTTCATTTCCAGGTATGAGGGTCTGATGAAGTATCGCCTTCCATTTGTGGAGGATCTGCGCAAGTATGGTCGCTCTTTGGTACAGCTTGGTCCATACACAGTTGAGGACTTTGGTGGTCCATCCCAGCTTGTCCTCTTAAACCCAGAGTACCACCGCAGTCTGGCTGTCTTCTGGCGTAAGCAAGGTCTGAAAGAAAGACGCCTGACCACCGGGATAATGATGGTGAGTTTGGCGCTTGAACTCTGTGAAAACGTGCATCTGTTCAGGTTCTGGCCCTTCAGTAATCATCCCCATGGACTCTACAACATCAAGCACCACTACTATGATGATGTGCAACCTAAAACAAGTTTACATGCAATGCCGGCTGAGTTTGAACTCTTGCTGCAGCTGCACAATCAAGGGGTGCTTCGTCTTCATCTAGAGGACTGTCAAACTGAAAGAAAGTAGACCCATGTAGGGCTAAGAGAACAGATGCTAAGTACCTGCTGGATTAAGCCAGACTGAATAAAATCAGTTTCTCAATCTTTGAAATTCTACATATAAGATCTGAAATGTAGTTTTAAAGATCCTAGACTCAAAGCACCTAAAACCCAGATTGACTTTATTGTTACCACGTTTCTGCCGGAGTCTGAAGAAACTTGTTCTTCCCACGAACCCCTAGGTTTTCTCATTACATAACTTTGTCCATCCTACTTCTTTCATTTGCATCATTTCCTCACATCTTCGATTCTTCCATTGGGGAAATGAAAGAAGAACTAAGGAGAAGACACAGGGACAAAGAAGGTGCAATATATCAAATGAATAATCCTTCACTTCATCAGTCTGAGCTGCACCAGGTGTTGATGATGAGGTGCTCAGCTGATTGGTGGTTAGACACCTCTTACAAAAAAAAAGGATCAAACATTATGTCACAATAATGTATTACCACATAAAACAGCAGATGTTAAGAAATAAGTCATTCTGTATAATGTTTAAGGAGAACCTTTATCATGGCAAAGGTACAATGACTTCCCAATCAGTGGAGGAGAGGGGACTTGAGGATGTACAAAGTTCTGTAATGCAAAACACCATCTGTGTTCAGTTTATGTTGAGATAATGCTCACAAGATCATGCCCCATAAAACAGGCTATCAGAGGTGTCGGGCCTTTTTACTGATTCAGTAAATACAGTACTAATGATCTTGATGTCCTTGTGGAAGTGAACTGTTTGTTCTATGGATGTTACCTCTTTCCATGCACTTGTGCTGACAAATCCCAATCATGGTTTTGTGCAACACAGGCATCCCTGCAGAGACATTGGTAAAACTCTTGTAATATTCATGGATGTTTTGTTTGTTTACTTGTTTTTAACCATGTGGTCTTATTTTGTTTGTGTTAGTTGATTTAATGGACTCCTGAGTCTGTCAAAAAAGATGATGGTGACTCTTACACTGACAATATCATTTGGTGATTCAGCCTCAGATTTGAAAGGGCCTGCAGGGGTCACACCCCTGTGACATTAACAACAAATCATCATGACAGTGGCCATTTTTACTCGCTCATTCAGTTTTCCTGTAACAGTTTAGTGTTTTGTAATTGACTGGAGAAAGAACAGAACTTTTGCCTGTCCAAAAAAACAAATCTCCATGTAAAAGCCCTTTCCCCTCATTGTGCTGTCAAGGGCTCAATCCCAAACCGCCCCCTACACACTCCCCCTACACACTGGCCCTCTGTTTGCGTGTTCTCACAGAGGGTCAGCCATATTAAGGGCAGTCCCAAACCACATAGTGCTGAGGGGGAGTGGACCGTTTAGCCCTGACATAGCAAGTCAAGATTGATGCATTGATGCACAATTTCAACAACTTTTGCAGGAAGTGCAACGCCTAAATGGAGGAGGAAACAACATATAAATGTAACTGCCGCCATGTGTCCAATATGTTCCCCACACTTTTGTCACACTGACAGAAAATCACAAAAAGTGTGGTTGAAATAGACTAAACAAAACAAGCAAATCTTACTCTATGCTGACGTTTGATTTGATTGTGCAGCCACGGCACCTCAAAATGTGAGCACAACTGGCAGCATTAATTCATTTGTTTGAGTGGAAATTCCAGATGGTAATAAGATTGAAAGAATCTAATGTAACCTATATGGTAGAGGCACTTCTTACCCTTATACAGCACTGACGATATAGTCAGCACGAACAATATTTACATCATTGGAGAATCCTTCTCCTTAAACTGATACCAGGATGAAACTGATATGTGGGTGGTTACAAGTATTTTCAACTTGTGTTACTCTATTTGGACAGTAGGGAACAAGAAATTCTTCAACTTTAAATCACTGGTGTGTAATGAGCTAGTATTACCTTATTTATGTTGTTTATTGATAGTGTCAGGATCAATTTCAGTTACCTTCAGTCAGTGTTTTGTAATTGTAATTTTATCCCAGAAAGTAATGGTGTGTTACTTCAATTTGATTTAATTTTTTTTGTGGAATTTCTGTTATTATTTTTATTCTTATTATTCATCTCTCTAATTTATAGTAATAAATACATTGTCTTGTGGGTAGAACAACAAAAAAGAAGATATATAGGGGTAAGGATACAGTGGGAAGTGAGATTAACGTGTTGTCCTCCCCTGGGAAACATGAGCACAATAAATAAACAAACAGCACAGATCTAATCCTTTTCAGGGTCACAGGTGCTGAAGCCTCTCCCAGCTGACCCTTGGGCGAGAGGCAGGGTACACCATGGACTGGTTGCCAGCCGATTGCAGGCCCACTGTTAACGAGGTGATGGTTGCTGAATACCACTCATGACCTCAGTGTTAAATGAATTAAAATATTCTGGTTAAATATAGATGAAGATGCCACAGATTGTCTGGTCAGAACAGGAAGATGAGGAAATGACACCAGAAACACACTCTCTTTTTGAGTTGCCACTCATTTATTGTTCAGTCACTCAAATGAAGCCAGAGGTGTACATTCATTTTGTTTTATAGGTGTTAGGATGTGGTTTCTACAAATAAAGAACAGAAAAACAAAGCAAACTAAATCTTCAGTTTGTATGAATAACAAATACTGCATTCTATTTATCAAATACGAAATTACTGAAAAACAAATAAACAACATGATAACTCTAATGCACAGAAAGAACCTCTCAACTTTAAGGGAGTGTCATCAACTAACAAATTCCAAGCTGTATGTATGCCATTTCACAGAGTGCACACAAAGGGAGAGTCAAGTAATTTGATAACGGTCCTTAACCTGGCGCGTGTCGGAGCTCAACTTTCTGACACAAAAAAAACTAATGGAGATTAATTATACAACTAACATGACAACAAACTGAAAGATAAAGCATCACCACATAAGAAAAGAATACACAAAGGTTCAGAAACAAGCAAGGAAGTAGCATAAGTCAGTTACAGAGTAGCAGAATCCAGACGGCTGTCTGTGTGTGTTACCGGCGCCAGACCTAGGGGAATCTGGGCCAAGAGCAAAAGGTTATCACAGGCAAAGGTGCGCTGTGAAACCCCAAAATAATGTAGGAGACTGTGAGCAAGGAGAGACGGGACACAGATTAGCTCCTTGCTCTGCCATAGCTCATTTATTCTGAGCTGCACTTCATATAACATTCACATTTAATATCAACTATTAAAGTTCAGAAAACATCCATGTAAAACATCAATACATATAAATGTACAAGTGTGTAAACCATATTCAACATTTAAGTCTATAGCTTGACCAAAAGGTCACTTTAACCTGAATCATCCTTCCTAAATTACATTTTCACTGTAATATCCACATCCACTCCCAATCCAACACATGCACACTCACTCGCACACGCATAAAATGCCATCCTAGCTCCACAAACAACTGTGCAGCAACACAGACGCGAACGCGCCTCCAGAAAAAGTAACAGAAAAGCAACCAGGCCGTCATGGCAGCGCACACTCGACCACAAAGCACAACTACAATACTCATCCTGTCACTCCACATCCCAAAGCATCACAAAACAACTCGTACTAACTTTACACTGGTTAACAGACACAGTTTGTTTGGAAAAAAAACAGTTAAAACATACTTGTGAAGCAAGGAGAGACGGGACACAGATTAGCTCCTTGCTCTGCCGTAGCTCATTTATTCTGAGCTGCGCATGAGCAGTTAAACAGTCTCCCCTGCATCCACAGCAGCGCAACAGCGCCATCTGCTGACGCATTTTAGGCATGTCGTAATAAATTGTATTAAATCTGTTCACTTAACAAAACAAAACAACAACAACAAAAAAATTAAAATAAAAATAAATAGGGGTGTCTGTTGTATACAATACATAAACATGTAGCATTTTTTTAACCTACTACACGTGCATGCTAAATACGACTTCAGGAGACATAACAGAGCAAACAGTGGCATTTAGAAACTCTATGAAACAAGATATATTTACTTATGTTCTCATAGACACACAGAATAATGAACAAAAACAGTCCAGAGAATGACGGGAAACGTGCAGCTGTTTGCAGTGCTCTGATACTCCACACTGAGGATGCCTGATAGACTGGCACTGATGGGGTGATCACGTGCCCAGGAAAGATGACTGACATTACCGTCTCAATATTTAACATTTTATTTACATATTTCACCTTTATGAATTGACAAAATCACATTCAAGCATTTTACTCTATGAAATGTACCTTTATAACTCAAACTAACACTTTGTAGTGTTTTTAACCATTGTTTCTAATCACTGTTTTGTCCTCATATCCATTACCTTGTATTGGATAAAAGGAACTGTATTTATTAAACTGATAAACCACTATCTTTTACTGTGTTCCTGCTGTATTCATCCTTAATGAAAGGAATCTGAATTGTTTTAAACTCTCTCTGACCAACAAAGAAAATACACGTTGTCATTTTAACTCAAATACATGTGTGAAAACTACAGACTTTCATCACGGCCTACTAACTGGATTAGCACTAGTATAGGACCACATGCACGCTCTTTAGCTTAGCCTTACACTTAGCTTAACTCTACACTTAGCTCAGTATTTCTGTTCCACAAGAATCTCCTGACACATTTATTCTGCTTAACATGGGTTTTGGCCATAAACTCATGCTGTTACAGCTGCTATGTGCATCTCTCAACAGTTAGCTTATATCATTTGAATTTACACAGACATGACACAGTTCCCCGGTCCATTACTCCGATCGCCACGGACTACGAGTCCGCCTACAGAACGCGTGTCCCCTTTTCATACCCATAAACTTGTGAATTCGTCCTTTAGCTTGACATCTGTTACATTCCCAGGCACATATGATCTATTACTACTGTTGTCCATTACTTAAATAGCATTTGCAACCCAGTTTACCTGCAAAAACAGAGAAGTACAGGTTAACCGGAGCATTAGGTGCGCAGCCTGTACACTGCCTCGGAGCATACTGACCAGACTTCTTCTACCAGGGGTGTCAACTGATGCGCAAGGTACCGAGCGCCCTCTGCTGGCGAAAACCTATATTAACCTACCTCATTGTGAAAGAGACGAACAGTAGTTCTCACAATAGAGAGTGATCTTCAGCAATAAAAATAAAATGGGGGGCAACATTTTCATACACTGTCCACCTTTGGAAGGTTGCTTTAATGGAGACTGGCTCAGGCTTTCTCTGCAGACTGTAGCTTCACAGTTATCCATGCGTCTCTTAATAGTATTTAGCCTCTCAGGAAGTTGTTTTATATCTCCAGCCTTGTTTCTGTCCATGCTTGAGATGTCAACATTGTTATAAAATGTAAACATATGACAAGCAGTCATTAGCTCTAGCCTCACTGTTTTTGTCCACTGAGAGGACAGCTGACAGCTGAGGATTAAGTTCACTGATCTGAAACCAGCTTTACTGCCTGAAGTTATATACCAGAGGGGTATTTCACCAAAGTGGAAGTAAGACATCTAGGATAACCAACTTAAGCCAGGCTTGACCAAGTCCCTTCTGAGCATGTTGGCTTGATGTGTTTCAAGAAGGCCAACCCAGGATGAGATGGAGCAGCTTGGTCAAGCCAGATGAAACTATTTCGGATAACTGCTCGTTCACAGCTTTCTTTAAAAGACCGCGAGGTAGATCACAGATTTACTGATCAGGGAAGACGCATGCACATACTTCACTCCGAATGAAAAAACAGCTTCAGATGGAAACTTATCAGGAAGTCAAATACATCAAATGTCCTTAAAAAAAAAAATACAGCCGCGGCAATAAGGAGCGAGAAAGGGTGGCAGATAAAATCAGACCTGCTGAGTAGCCTAAAACATACATCCACTAACCAAAGTGTATTTACAGCATAAATCCATATTAATCTTGAAAAGAACCAATGAGAGATGAAAAAACATACATTAGTACGACAATTAAATACAGCCCATAGTGAGAGGAAGAAAGAAAGTGTCCTAATTATTACATATGAGGAGTTTCATGACATTTGCAAATGTGTACATTTATACACATAAGCTTATAATTTATTACTCTCTCTCTCTCTCTCTCTCTCTACATAAATTTATATACACACACACCAAAGTATATGCATGCTGATAATATACAGGGCTGGTCCTAAAACTTTGGGGCCAAATTAAAAGTTATCAGATTGAGGCCTATTCACTGCCCACTTTCTCAGCACAAGCATCTTAGGAGCAATTTTTTAATAGATACAAGTACATAGCCTACTTTTTTTGAATACACAACTTATAATTATTATAGTCCATTTGTGTTGTTTGAAGACATAAATAAGCTCCAAACAGTGGAGAAAACACTCTTGAATTAAAATTATAGGATAAATGGTGAATCAAACTATATCTTAAAAGAACTCTCTGGCATTTGGACCATTTTAAGCATTTAAAATATATTTGTTTGTCATACAATCATTCTTTAAAAGATTTAAAAATTTTGAAGATCATACATTTGTCTTATTGTATAACCTGTTTTCTTTTAAATTGCAGACTATTTTTACATGCTGTTTGTTTGGTAAAACTAAAACATGGAATAAACTAATATCCTCTAATAAATCTTCAGAGGGACTTTTTTTTAAAGATAATTGTTATTTTATGAGTGTTAACAGAAGCAAAAGATGCTTGAATTTTACATTTTTTTGCAATTACAAACAATAATGCCTTTTTATTATTATTATTGTATGTGAGAGAAGAGACCCAAAGCTATGGCAAAAATTTAAGATTTGTTAAGTAATAAATTATGATAACATCATATGAACTAAAAACCATCATGTTAACTACAAAAATTGCATTTCCTTGCAGCAAATGCATTGAAATGCTGAGTCTGAATGCTGGAACTGTGAAATGAAATGGCTAAAAGCAATGCGAACAAAGCTGAAAATGTGAAAATGTGACATAAAGTAGTTGGAAGCAGTAAAGCACAGCTGCAAATGTGGGAAATGTGTAATAAAAATGGTTACAGTTGTGAAAGAAAGCTGAAAATGAATAAACGTGAAAGGAAATTGCAAAAGCTGTAGAAATGTTTGGCCACCATGAAGAAGTTGTAATCCGTGATTAAAAGAGTAAAATTGTTAAGGCTAAAATGACAAAGATGGTAATCAGTAGCAGAAGTGTGAAATATGTTAACAAATTTGCATTGTAAAGACAGGAAAAGAATAAAGTTGTATGGAAGTGAAAGGTTGAATCACTGACAACCTGTGACATCCAGACTGAGAGGACAGCAGCCAGATGCATACAGCAAGGAGCTGTAGTAATCAGCAGTCTGTATTGGACACACAGTTGAAAAGTACAACTGCCTTCGCCAGAATTTGGACCCGGGCCACCTGAGGGAGAGTCAGCAACTCTGCCGCTAAAAATATGTCTATGTTAAATGTTATGGAAATTGTGATTTCAGTAGGACGTGAAATAAACATTTCAGCTCCAAAAAAAAAAAAGAATGTTCTGGCTATTATTTGTGCATTCAGGCTTTAAAGGGTGAAATTATGAAGTGCAATTGAATATGCATAATTAGCCTAGATTACATTTTCCTTTAGTAACTGAAAAATGTTTTGGCATCAATTTGTAGGCTACAAGTCAACAACACTAAGAACTATCCAGTATAAAAGCATCTGACTTGAAAATTAATGTAAACAGAGGTGATTTTCATTGGAGGACAATGAGGAGTGGACATTAACGGTCAGAATGTCATTAGAAACTTGATCTGTTCAAGTTAACATCTAAGTCAAAGTTGTCACTACTTCATTTTTAAATCAACAAATCTATACTTGAACATCAAACTCAAAGTAATAATAGCCTACATACATGAATTTGTAAATCTGGACAGGAATATCTGAATAGAGAAATGTAAAACAGTGTAATATTTGTGTGTAGTCTGGTTTATTCTAGTGGGTATAATCTGACATACTCTGATGATGTTTGTCCTCTTAGGGCCTCCATACACTGAAGACATTTTTACCACAATTTGACCAGATTAATACACCGTCCACTGAAAACAGCTCTGAGACCCACAATGGGCCTCCACCTACAGGTTGGGAACCGCTCCACTAGTAGACTGTATTTGAAGCTTGGTCCTTCAAAGATTGTTCTGATATCATGGAGAATAAGTGACGGAGGATCCCTCAGGATGAATTTATTATTTAGAAAACAGTGAGAAGAGCTGGACTGATGAAGAATGTAGAGTTTTGATTAATGAAAGGCTGACTCGTCAGTTTTTGAAGTCTTTGTGTTCACTTAAACAGAGCACATGAGCTGTCAAGACACCGTGTGAATGATAAAATCACACAGAGTAACTGATGATCCCTCAAAGTCCCCGCGATGTGCGTCTATCTGCGTCTTTATGCTCACCGGCAGACGGAGGAGCGCGCACACACACACGCTGAGAGAAAGTGAAAGTCACACAAGCATGCTGCCATACGCATCCTTGCGCATTTTGTTGTGGTTATATGGTATTTCGGGGCGTTTTCTAGTGGGTATATGGCGTATACCTGCGTATGCAGCCAGAGTCTGGCGGACTGTAAGCAGAGCAGACTCAGCGGGCGTCAGAGCTGTCAGAGTCGAGCGCACTGCCGCGTAGTATTTTCTTGTGAAATGAATGTGAAAGCCTACATTTCTTACTAACCTTGCGCATTGTTTTCCATTTCTCTGTCATGACGCTGTAGATTGAGGTCGAGGAAGAGCAGCTGCTCTGCCTGCTGACTTTGCAAAGCACTAACATGAAGAGGCGGAGGCAGTGTGACATTTAATGTGGGTCGATGATAAAGCTGGGGACTTCCGGGTATACGACCTAATGCTGTGCCAAAACCGTGATAGCTATCAAAAAAAGGACTGCACCGTGAGCATCACAAGAATCAGCTGAATCGATTGATGTAAGCTTCGTGTCTGTACTGTAGAAAATGTTGACACGAGAGGAGTTTAAAAACGGGCTTGAAAGTGAAGCTGTCGGCGTACATCAGCATACATTTCCCACAATCCTTTGCGCATGTCTGTGTTATTACACAGTAAAGTGTCGGGAGGCCAGCTGACTTAGCAAAGTAGTAACATGAAGAGACAGAGCTGGAGTCACATTTAATGTAGATGTGAAAATACATGGCGAAGACTATAGAAGACAGTTGAGAGATCAGTGAATCTGTCAAAGCAAGAATGAAGTCTGTAGGTGGGAGTATGCCGAAGCTGTACAGCCTGAAAGTTGAAGCACTTTTCAGCAGACCTGCAAAAATCTCCCATTGACTTCAATGCAAAAAATCTGAAGAAAATCATTTTTACTGTAAAAACTGTAACAGTTAAACATGTGAAAAATACAAGTGCAAATCTCCTGAACATGCTGCACTGCTCAATTTTTTTCTGTGAAAATCTGTGCAAATTTGAAAGCTGTGAAAAGGTCCAAATAGTTGAGGGAAGAAGAAGAAGAAGAAGAAGAAGAAGAAGAAGAAGAAGAAGAAGAAGAAGAAGAAGAAAAAGAAGAAGAATAAAGTCGGATAACAATATGTTGAAATGCTGACTCAGCATTTCAACATAATTACATATGATGAATTATGAACACAATGTTTTGTTTTGCTTTGTATAGTGGTGTCAGGTTCATTTTTATGTAATCTTTGTTAAAGTGTAAATTAAATCTATTTTTTTAATATAGGGAAGTGAGGACATTTTATAACGTACTTTGTTAATTATTGTAAAATATTCCTATTCTAATAAAAGTATGATTCAAAGTCTTCAGAATATTTATCCTTGTTAAAAATGGAAACAAAACTAATTTGTATTAATTAGAAAAAAAAACCTTAACAAAATAGGCTACACGAAAATATGGGATATATTAATAATTGGCTTAAGTTACTCATGTGATTTGTGTTTGCTTTTGGTCTAAATCCTATTTTTCTCTTTTATTCTCATTTTAAATTGTCTTTGAGTTCTTTGAAAAGCATTTTAAATAAAATGTAGGCCTAATAGTAACATCATTCCTATACCTCTTAAAGTCATTATCATTACGGTAACAGTCAGAAACACCTTAATTTCAGATGAGAGCGCTACTGACTGAACAGCAGGATTAGTTAATCCTGCCTCTTAGCCTGGTCAGGAGCAGGATAGCTGCTCAGAAAAAATCTCCATGGTAACTTATGTGCCTTCGCTTTCAAACCAAATCACAGCTAAATTCATCCAGGATTACTATAAAATCCGGGCTTAATCCCCTATCTAGGTTTTGTGAAATATACCCCTCAGGTGTCAACTCAGAGTTTTCTTCAAGTATGGGATTTATCTCATCAGATCTTTGAACAGTGTCTACAGTTGCTCTCAATCTCTTGATGTCATCCTGTCCAAAGACCACAAGACGAGAATAGTCATGACTTTAGCCAGAGGCCAAGCAGAGACTTGCGACAGATGAAACTGATGAGATTCTAGCACTTTGGTCTTAGTCCTCATCCCTCATTCATGTCTTTAGACAGTAATTGAAAGAACTTGGTGTTAAAATCTGCCTCCAAGGTGATTTTTCATGCCCCTCAGGGCTTCTTTGAGCCAACAAAGACAAGATGAAAACATAAAATAGAGAAAGATTTCTTTCTCCAAATGATTTGTATTACACTAAACAACATGTTGATAGGCTTCATATGGTATATAAGTGCATGCACATGACAATCTTTTCATTGATACAGTCTTATTTTTATTTAAAGAGGTATTATTACGTATTAGGTATTATTGAGCTTCTTCTAACTTTTATGTGCACTTAAGTGTGTTGAACATATCTCCTCTGTGGGATAAAGAACTTCTATGAACAAAATAAAGAGTCTGCAACATTAAAACCTCTCCCAATCTCCATCTTTGTGGTGTCAGCAGCTGCTTAAAACATCTTGTTCACCTTGCCCCCTAAATATACCTAGCAGTGTGACATCCTACCATTGTTTCATTGTCACTTTAAGCCCATTGGGTGGAGGTAGTAGGCTAACATGGAGCAATGACATTGGAATGAATAGAGAGTCAATGACAATATAGCACTAAGCAGCGCTAAACTGACCAGTTATCACAGAGCTGATCTAACCAATAAGAGTGGACTGGGCCCAGGTGAAGAAGGAAGCCTTCAAGAGACAGGAGACCGTAGCTGTAACAGAGTGTCTCAGACAGACTGAGAATACAGCACTATTAGGGGTACTTTGTAAATGAAAAAGGATTTTTGAACATTAGTGATGGTGAACATACCCTAACAGTCATGAATATTGAATATATGAATCTCATTTAAGGCAAAATATGAGCTCTTTAATAATTTCTGTTATTTTTTTCAGTGTGTGTTTAGCTCACAAGCTGCCATTGATAGTAAGAAATGTTTCTTTTTCAGTTTAACCAAATTTGGTCCTTTTTTGTCTTTGTGGATAAAAATTCAGTCAAGGAAAGGTTATAAATCCAAACACACTTACCTGTTTGTGGGTAGTATATATCTGTCAGCAAGTGAGTTTTTTTCCTCAATTATGTTTCAGAAGCAAGAAAATGGACAAGACTAAGGATCTCAGCGAGTTTGACAAAGGCCAAATTGTGATGGGTCAGAGCATCTCCAACACTGCAGCTCTTGTGAGGTCTTCCTGGTCTGCAGTGGTCAGAATCTATCCAAAGTGGTCCATGAAAGGAAAAGTGGTGAACCTGCGACAGCGTCATGGGCGACCAAGGCTCCCTGATGCAAATCTAGAACAAAGGCTAGCCCGCATGGTCCAATCCAACTGACAGGCTCCTGTTCCTCAAATTGCTGAAGAAGCTGATGCTGGTTGTGATAGAAAGGTGTCAGAGAACACAGTGCAGATTTTAGTGTATCTGTATAGCCACAGATCAGTCAGGAAGAAGCCCAAGCCCAAGAAGAGGGCCAATCCATTCTGCTTGTGAAGCCACAGATTCTCAGCCAAGAAGATGATACAGCTGACGCCAGAGAGCCAGAAAGTGCAGATGCAGTCACTCAGCTGTTGGATACACTCTACAGAAATACAAATAAACCAACAGCTTGGAAGAGAAACCAAGATCTGGGCATCCAAGAGTTTCCTCAGCAAGAAATGAGCGCACCCTGATCAGCAGTGGTCAAACATAACTGCTTTGTTCACCAAACTGGTTTAACCGCCAGACTCCTAGATCATGAAGTCCCTGATCAAAAACTGAACGACACAGTATAGAAGTTTAGGAATTCAACTATTTTTTTAACCACACAGAACTAATCAGAGCCAACTGATGGTATTGTCTCTCCTGTGCCAAACAGTCCATCTGACCAGCAAAGACAGTATAGAAGTTTATTTTCCACACACTGACAGGAATTCAACTATTTTTTTAACCACACAGAACTAATCAGAGCCAACTGATGGTATTGTCTCTCCTGTGCCAAACAGTCCATCTGACCAGCAAAGACAGACAAACTTAATAACCTCACAGCCCAGCTGATGATGAACTGATGGTCATCACACAGGCATCACCAGCAGCTCCTGATGAACATGATAAACTGACCTCTGGTTTTATGAGGTTTTTTTCTCTAGATGCATATGTAAACATAACAACTGTTACTCGGTGTATGCCCCACATAAAGTTTACAAATAATTTCTAATTTTTGATTTTCTGTTGTGTGGGCCTCATATGACTTTGTTTATTAGGGTTTGGAGTACACAGAAATATATAATAATTTCTTTTTTGCATTTGGCTTGCAAAGATTGAAGAAACATATTGACACAGAAATTGATATCAAGGAAAGACACAGTAAAGAATACAATGAATGCAAAACTGAAAAAACAAATACAGTTTAACTATAGAAATATACAAAAACATAACTACACAATAAACACATAAGACTCTAAAGGAGAATACTTAACGTCAAAGGACAAAAAATGTCCAAATATATTTTTATCACTCAACTATTTTCTTGACATTTTGATTTCCCTTGAGTTTGGACTTCATTATTCTCAACATCATGTTGTAGTGAGCTATGCTTCACCACTGGAGGGTGCTATTGAGTTGCTAACAATTGATAGCTATTGCAAACTCCTCCATGCAAAGCAAAAACCATGTATCAGCAACACCCAGAAACTCTGCTGGCTTCTCTGGACCTCAGCTCAGCCAAGATGGACTGATACAGAGAGAAAAGTGTGCTGTGAGTTTTAGAGTCTACATTTCAAATTGCTTTTGGAAGGTGGTGGTTTTCATGTCTTTCATGTCATGTCTGACCAAACTGCAGTCCAGACCTGTCTCCCTCTGAAAATGTGTGGCACATCAAGAAGCTCAAAATATGTCAACTGAGACCCTGGAATGTTGAGCAGCTGAAGTCACACATAGAGCAAGAATGACAAATAATTTCACCTACAAAGCTTTAACAGTTAGTGTCCTCAGTTCTCAAATGCCTTTTGAGTGCTGTCAAAAGGGAAAGAGATGTTACACAGTGATAAACAGGCGCCTGTCCCAGCTTTTTTGGAACATGATGCAGGCATCAAATTCAAAATGAGTGAATGTAAGATAAACAGAATAAAGTTTATCAGTTTGAATATTATTATTTATTGTATATATATGTATATCTCTATCTATCTCTCTCTCTGTCGCTCTCTCTCTCTCTCTCTGTATATATATATATATAAATATATATATATATATACATATACATTTATATATATATATATATGTGTGTATATATATATGTGTGTGTGTATATATATATATATATATATATATATATATATATATATATATATATATACACACACACATATGGGGAGTGGACTGGGAAATGGGGAGTGGACTCCCTCTGCAAGTAAACTAGCCCATAAAGGACCTATTAAGTGAAGTTTACTTAGTGAGTGTCCATCCCCAATGACAGGAACTCAGAAAATCCATTGTAAACTAGACTTTGACTTTTAGTTATAATTCAAGCTCTACATGACTCCGTCCTCTGGAGGTATGGAGATGTGTCTGTTTCCTCGAACAATGACCCTCCTGTTCACGGGGAGCCTGCTGACCACTTTCATCTGGTACATTACTGAGGACAAGTAAGTGTTTAATTTATTTCCTCAATGTTATACTCTACATACAAACACTGTCAAAGTTACTAAAACATAAAACACTGTATTTGGTAGAACTTTAACCATCAAGCTTGGACAAGAGGATGGCTCATGGTTGATAATATTCTGCATAGTTTTGCATTGCTCCTCTCTTTCTCTAAGTCTTGTGTTGCTTGAACTATGTGTGAATATGTTAATAAGGCCCCTATGTATCTTATGAATCATGTCACAATAGTAAGGACTCCAAAACAGTCAAAATAGATGGCAGGTTCACTTAGAATATTATTTCAGAATTTTAGTTGGTTAATTTTTTTAATTGTTTTGAGTTGACAACACCTTTAATTCTCATAAATATTTCCTTCATACTTCTGGATTGATAACAACATGTAGCCCCCATTTGATTCATTTTTCTTGAACAGATATAAAAACAATAAAAATTACATCCGTAAATTAACAATAATCAGACTGTTATATTTCAATTTAAAGGTTCCACGTCCTTGTTTTGCTTTTGATATTAGATTAGATTGGGGTAACCTTACACAGCAGCTAGATCAGCCTGATTTAGTGCCTGTAATCAGGCAGTGAGTGGCCCAAAGCAGGACGGTCCGATCAGAGCCTTTTAGAGTAGGACGATCATCAAGAATGATTATTCAGTCACCTGCTGAATATGCTTCTGAAAGGTTCTGCCCTCCTTTCTATGGGTTTTTTTTCCAGATGGACTAGTGAAATTTATTGAACGGTCCATCTTGTGTGCCAGGTTAGGTTTGGAGAGCAGAAGAACATGGCACATTTAACTAAACTCATAATTAATAGGGAGATGCTCTATGCCTCTTCAAAGAAAACACCCTTAAATGCTCTGGATTTACTTCCTGGGGTTTCTTATGTCATAGCTATACAGTCTTCACCTACAAGTGTGTTCTCTGCTCATCACAGGCAGATGCCAGGGGCCTTTCTCATTACATAACTTTGCCCATCCTTCTTTCTCCATTCGTGTCAATTCCTTGCATCTTAGCTCCTCCCAGTGAGGAATTCAAAGAGAGACAAGAGGAGGAGACACAAGGACAGAGGAGGCACATAATATCAAATGAGAAATCCTTAACATCATCAGTCTGAGCAAAGTCAGGTATTGATGATGAGCTGCTCAGTTGATTGGCCGTCAAACATCCCACTACACAAACATTATGTCACAATAATCTGGCTTCACATAAACAGCAGTTTGTTCAGCCCTAAATCCTGTATGAAGTTTAAAGTGCATTAGATTAGCACTGTTAGAAAATACTAAATAAAATTGTAATAATCAGAGTCAAGGTGTTACGATCTGGCCGACCACTTAGCTCGTCGCTTGGTCACCAAAGTTGAAAAGTTTGAACTCTTTAAGTGATATCGCGTGTGGCTGTGCGGCAACAGCCAATCAGCGTGTGTACATGTGACAGACTGTTTTTATTCTGGTTCACAGAGTGACAATCCATGTCTGTGTGGGAAATATTAGTTAGGGAGTACATTAGTTCTGCCTCGACAGGACTGCGGAGAACTCACAGACAATGCTGCTGCAGGGCCAGCAGCTGCAGTGTTTTGTGGTTGGTAGGTGAGTGAAAATGATACAGTTAGAATAATCTCAGCTTATACATCCTATTTTATGATGTGATATGATCACGGTGAAACTCGAGCAGGTGACGGTGACCAAAACGAGGTATTTACGGACAGGTGATGCTACTTGGGTGACACGATTTTAGTCGCACAGTCGCATTCGGTGTGAATGCAGCTTAAAGGATAAGTTCGTTTTTTTGACACCTGGACCTTATTTTTAGGATTAAATACGCTCGTAGACTCACCCAGACTATTTTGGCGGAGCTCGGAGCCGTTTTCGAGCAATTTAGATCTATCCAACGGTGTTTTTTCTCATGCCAAAGTAGCAGACGGGGCCAGAAATCGTATTTTGGGGGGCATCAATTCGTGTTTCCTCTGGTCTCAAGTCCCACTCTGAGCAGCAAAGGCACTCCTCCTCTGTTGTGTTTGCCGTGCAATGTCCACAACAACACCACCAGTTAGCCCCCATTCGTGGACGTGCAGTGGTTGCTTGTTCTCTGGCCAGCTGTTCAGCTCTTTCCCTCTGCATCCTCCTTTCAAATAGCTCCTCGTCGGTATATTCTGGCTCAAAACGATACGGGCATCCATTATACTCAAAGTCGTCGTCAGACACTTCTACATCGGATAAATATTCCGCCATGTTGCACAAAAATAGCCGTGTAGCCGTGTAGCCTAGCAACAACAGTGGCTCTACTCATGTTCTTGTCTATGACGTCACCAAAAGTTACCCATCCTTGTAAAGCCCCGGATGACCATAACAACAAAGTTGAGCTGACATGGTGATCACACTGGCCATTCATTTATAAAATGTAGCTGAAATGAGCGAGTTTCGCAGCAGATAATGTCTAATTTAGGGGCTTTGATTTCTGGCCCCGTCTGCTACTATGGCATGAGAAAAAATGCCGTTGGATAGATCTAAATTGCTCGAAAACGGCTCTGAGCTCCGCCAAAATTGTCTGGGTGAGTCTACCAGCGTGTTTAATCCTAAAAATAAGGTCCAGGTGTCAAAAAACCGAACATATCCTTTAAAAGCACAGATGTTAAAAACACACTAAAAGCACCAACACTGAAAACACACTTATGGCACTGACATTAAAGAGACATTTAAAGAACAAACGTTGAAACACACAAAAAGCACAGGCATGAAAAGCACACAAATAGCACAGGTGTGAAAAACACACCTAAAGCAAAGACACTGAAAACACACTAAAAGCACAGACGTTACAAACACACTGACAGTACAGATGTTAAAAACACACTAAAAGCACGGACATCAAATACAAACTCAAAGCACAGACATTAATAAACACACTAAAATCACAGACGTTAAAAAACACACTTGAAGCACGGACGTTAAAAAAACACAGAAAGCACGGACATTGAAAACAAACTAATAGCACGAACATTGAAAACACACTTAAAGGACAGACATTAAAATTACAAAGACAAAAAGCACAGGCGTGAAAAACACACTTTAAGCCAAGACGTTAAAAACACACTTTAAGCAAAGACATTGAAAACAACCTAAAAGCACAGATGTTACAAACACACTAAAAGCACAGATGTTAAAAACACACTTAAGCAAAGATGTTAAAAACACACAGTAACAGCACAGACGCTAAAACCACACTTAAAGCACAGACATTAAAATACACTCAAAGCACTGATGTTGAAAACACGCAAGCATGAACGACCCTTGAGTTGTACCTCATTACAAAGGTGACTAATCAGGTTTTTTAACAATATAACATACAATAACAACTGTTATTGTTACAGGGGATAAACAATTGACTTAAATTTACAAACTTCTTCTGAGGAGTAAACATGCTATATATATCATGAATGAAACATAAGCCTAGTTGACTGGAAGTAGTAAATGACTGTACATATTTAGAAAGAAAATTTAGCAGTTTAGAGGAGACAGACAAAGCTCCCACACCACTAATTAGCTTAGCTCAAACACTGTGAGTCAATGGGTAGTGTTAGCCTGCCTCTGCCTACAGTCATCACATAAACTCTTCAGCAACTCCAGATGGTCCTGTGTGCTTATTGTGACTCATTTTTTTTACCCTGTTATGTTATTTTATCTCTTTTAGACTGAGACAAGCACTATATGTAATTTTCTAAACAAACACATTGGAAACTAAACCGCAGGGCGCATGCACAAACCACCACAGACATGCTTGTAGGCAGGTTAACAAAGCACACCAAACCCTACCATCTCTGAGAAACTGGTGAAGAGCCTGGGGAAGTTCTTCGATTGCAGCCTTAGGGATAAAGCATCCATCAAAAACATCTTTGGGGAACTAGAAGGGGTGGATGAAGAGAGTAGACAAGACAGGCCTACAGGATCTATGAGCATGGGATTCTGCCGAGAATACTGTGGCTATTGCTCCTACATGAATTCCTGATCTCCACCATCACAGACCTGGAAAGGAGAGCTAGGCGTTACCTAAGAAGATAGTTGGGACTGCAGTGGAGCTTGAGTCACATCGCCCTCTATGCAAGCTGACCCTCCCCCTGAAATCCATTGAGGAGAACTTAAAGGTCTTGGGAGCTAGAGAGGTGCTGCAACTCCAGGACTCAACAGACCCCGAAAGTGTCAGTGTCAGGGGTTGCTGTCAAGACCGGCAGAAAGTGGAGAGCAGAGGCAGTTGAGCAAGCAAAGTCCCATCTATGTCATGGAGTCCTGTGTGAACTGTGTCTAGAGGAAGGCGCATGGCTAGGTACCTTAGCAGGCCCTCATTACAACAAAGCGCAGGGGAAGGAGTGGAATCAACTAGTACAGAACAAGGTGAGCAATCCTGGAGGAGGAGAGGTCAAGCAAGCAGTGTGGATGAGATGGGAGCAAGTTACAGAGAGGAAGATCATGTGGACTGACCTCTGCTGGGCAGAGTAATGCCACATCAAGTTCCTTGTACAGGCTGCCAACAATGTTCTCCCTAGTCCATCCAACCTGCTCTGCATATGCAGTGCTGTCGCCACCTGCTGAAGGTCCAAACTGATAAAACAAACCATCAGATTCATCAAGGCTGGAGCGAAACAAAGAAACAAGAAACATCAGGGCTTCTCAGCACTGCTCAGGACTGGCAGCTGACCATGGATCTAGGCAGGCAACTCAAGTTCCCCCAGCACATCGCCAACACCACTCTCAGACCTGACATTATTCTTGTGTCAGAGGCAACAAAGAATGTGGTCATGCTGGAACTCACTGTGCCTTGGGAAGAGTGGATTGAAGAGGCCTTTGAAGGGAAAAGGGAAAAAAATACCAATACCACATCAGCAACTGCAACAGACAAAGCTGAAAGACAAGCTGTTTGACTGTGGAGGTAGGGTGCAGAGGCTTTGCAGGGCCTACAGTGCACTTGGCATCACAGGAGAAAAGAGGAGGAGGTCCATCTGCAATGGCTCAGAGGCTGCAGAGAAAGCCTCAAGGTGGCTCTGGATAAAGAGAACAGATCAATGGGAGTGAACTGCCAGGGCACAACCTGAGGCTTGATCAACTTCAGTTGAGTTGCCTGAGAGAGGGTGTCTGATGTTTGAGAGACCTAAAAGACCCAGTGACCACAGGAAACATCACTGATGGCATGCCCTGGCTTTGCATTAGAAGATGTTTCACTACAGTTGGACTTTAACCATTAAACATGACAGATGAGGTCAAAACTTCAATCACACAAGGCAAGAACGACTTGAGAGACCTGCTCTCTCTCCAACAAGATTTTGAAGCTCTTGCCACAGCTCGGACATGGAGTTCCTATCAAAGAGCAGATTAAAAAGAAAAGCTACAAACAGCAAACTAATTATGCAAAGACCTCAAGGTGATATTTATTATTGTCACTTGAGCAGGATAGATCTAGCTTTAATAAGACAATCCATTAAACCAAATTATTTTGTTTAGAACAAATTTTTATGATGTGTTTTTGGCCTTTTT
This sequence comes from Cetoscarus ocellatus, assembly GCA_037902135.1. NCBI lineage: Eukaryota > Metazoa > Chordata > Actinopteri > Labriformes > Labridae > Cetoscarus > Cetoscarus ocellatus. The sequence continues at coordinate 51,159 of JBAMNC010000711.1, read as the reverse complement.
ATCTCTTACCTCAATATCACCCAGTGGTGAAGAAGTCATTGCGTTTTATTTAAGTTGTCCTCTAAATTTGGACATGACCCACCTTCTGAGCAGAAAACTTTCAGCATTAGTTACCACGGTCATCAACGCTAGAGAGAGGAGAATAATCATTTTTGTACCAGCAGACATAACTTCACCCTAAAGTTTTTTCAGCGACTGCAACATCCTGCCCAAGCCACAGGTCTGAATCTATTCTTGTGGTTCCACAGATCACAGCTGAGAAACAAGTGCAATGGTTTTGATAATGCTTTCCTGACCCAGGCAAACACTCCAGTGGGATCCATGGTTGTATTTGAATGTGATAAGACAACCACAGGGGTGGACCCTGAACTTTTGAGTCTCATAATAAAGGTTCAATATTTGTCGATCATTAATATTACCAAGATATACTGTAACTGATGAGTGTATATTGCTGACTGACCACAGTGGTTGTGTCCCTATTTTTATCCTGGTATTTGACCAGATAAACTCAACTTTATCTGTTTTTCCATTTTTGGTTCATTGCGTTTGTGATCAGCAACACATTGCATTTATTTTAAATCTGTATGAATGTTAATTCAATTGCTGAACACCAGAAAAGAACACAAGACTTGAGGTAGTCACCCCCTGTCATCTTTAAACGTAGACTCTCCCTCTACCCAATTATACTTATATCATGCTCAGGAAATTATCCCCTATTCATCAGGGTGAATACAACTTATTTTACAGCCTTAACCCCTTTCAGCTTCATCTCTTATTACTGCTTTTGTCTTTTATTGCCTCTCTTATCTTTGGTATCCCTGACCTGGTCTCATTTTATATTGTTGGGTTCTGGTATTGCCTGGTTATTCATTGTCCTTGGGTTTAATTCCATTTAATAACAGGTGCAAAAGTGATGTGGACCGCCCTCTTCAAATGAGGATTTTGCGTGTGCTACCTGCTGTCACCATGGAGAGTTTGAGAGAGCAGAGTGGCTGTAAATGCATAATGAAGTTTGAAGCCATGGAGTTTGAGGCAAATAAACACACTGGTGGACTCCAGCAGAGACACCTCTGCTGCCAGAAGAAATGCAATTTGGGAGGCCATCTGTGAAAAGCACACAGCTCAAAACTGGCATTGCTGGAAAGACGATATGTCTCTACTAGTTTTATTTCTGACAATAGGTTGTGGTAACCTTTTGTTGTTTTCTGTCATTTTGACAGACAAGGTCATCACTTTTCCCTTCATGTCACACTTTTATCTGCCAAGTTTAATTTTTATTTTCTGATTCCAATTAAACATAATCTAAATGACAGCATTCACATAGTTACACAGCTTCATCACCAATACCCTCTCATGTGAGAAGTAGTCTTACAGTTACGCACACAGACTTATCTTTAACATCCTTTAACTGAAAATCCTCCCAGTATTTTGAGCATTCTGATAATCTGCATGTGTTCTGCATATTCGTGAAGGCAATCATGTTAAATGGATTGCAAGTGCTATTTTGCTCATTTGACACACACAGACGCAAGGTAAGTAGATCAGGTTTGCATGTGCTAGCAAACCTTTAGTAGATCAGGCCCTCTGAGTTTTATTGCTCACAGACAGACAATAAGACAAACAACCACTGGCAAAAACACAATCTCCTTGGTGGAAGTAATAAAGTTCTGTTATTATCATTATTGTTATTGATATTATTATTATTGTTATTATTATTGATATTGTTATAATAATAATAATAATTATTATTATTATTATTATTATTATTATTATTATTATTATTATATATTTATTATTATTTTTATTATTATTTTGGTTGTTGTTATTGTGCATATATTGTGTAACATGGGGGGGGGGGGGGGGGGGGGGGGGGGGGGGCAATCTTTTCACTTAAAACCAAGATTCCTGTGTTACCCTTTGATTGTACTGTACAAGATTATAAATTGCTAAGATTAAATGTTTTATCAGATTTAAACATTTTCAACAATCTTTATAACTGACTTTAGCTTGTGTATGGACAAACCCAGCCATCCTGAGTAGGCAGTGAGCAAATATGCAACATTTACCACACTGCCTCCTGAAACTGTTCCTTCAATCTTGTGTTTTGTTTAGATTACAAAATCCATTTGTTTTCAGGTATGGATCTCTATGAAATTTCGCCATCACTTCATGGACCACCAGCGCCCATTCTTTGGTTATGTTTGTCCTATTTCCTTTGAATACATTTGTATCCCTGCAGGCAACATTCACCATCAAGGATTTTGACGGTCCCACTCGACCTGTCTTCTTGAACCCAGAGTACCATCGCAGTCTGGCTGTCTTCTGGCATAAGCAAGGTCTGAGAGAAAGACAGCTGACCACTGGGGTAATGATGGCGAGTCTGGCACTTGAAATCTGTGACACTGTGCATCTGTACAGATTCTGGCCCTTCAGTAACCACCCCTATGGATTCCATAACCTCAAGCACCACTACTAAGATGATGTTCAGCCTAAAACTTACCACCACTCTATGCCAACTGAATTTAGACACTTGCTGAAGCTGCACAGTCAAAGGGTGCTTAAGGTTCATGTAGGAGACTGTCCGACTGGGACAGACTAAATCCATGGATGACAGAAAAGAAACTAAGTGCCTTCTTTATTGGGATTCTGCCAACTATTTAAGAGGCCTTTAAGGTTTTTCTTTACTGTTAGATAGCTCTTAGTGTATGTCTCTGTTATACAACATGATCACCAATTTTCCACATTCATTTTATAAATGTCATGAAGACATGAATTAATAGATGTGCCAGAATTTCCTGGAGTCTCATAAAGAGAAAACAAACTTCAGAATTAAGTATGAAGAGTTTAAAGGTCTCTCTTGGCATAATTTAGCCTGTTTTTGAGCTTATTTTTTAAAAACATAAAGAACATAAAAACTAACAGGAACACTGTACACCTTAAACTGTTTTGTCATTGCTGATTCCTTGTCATTTTGATATGTATTGATTTCTTTTGTTGTATATCACAGATGTGCATGAGCTATGTGCAATTGATTTATGTGTGAACCTGTGTCTCTTATATGGGCGGTTTGGGTGTTTAAATGTCTGTGTGCTTTTAGTACATTTTTACCTTCTGTTCTCTCTCAGCTCTTTCTCAGCCTGAAGAAAGAGACACCAAACCTCTACAGTCTCTTCTCAGGAGGACAACCTCAAGACTTTTCCACAGTCCTGCTCAGTGCATACTGAAACACTGCATTCCTCCTAACAGCAACCCGACAGCCTGCTTAAGGATAGGAGTTTCCAGTTGACAACAAGAAACAACACAATCGAGTTAGCATCAAGCTGCTAACTCAAGGAACAAAGGAACAACCAGTGGCCTTCAGATACATAAGCTGGAGGGCCAGACCAGCCTGGAATCCACTGGGAAACCGCCAAACCTGCAGTACTGGACTTTGCAGATCATCACCAAAAAGGACACCTTTTCCTTCCATGGAATTGGTAATGTAAATGGGCCTTACATAGAATAGCACAGGACTATTCAGTTTCTACAATCACTGCATTTATTTATTTAATATGTTCTTTCAGCTTTAAGCTATGGATAACTGCTGTGTATTTTAACTTGTCCACTTCATGTCGAGGCATCAACCTTAAACACAGAAACCTCTCACCCCCACCACTCCCCATGTGGTCTTGGTTGTAAAAGCCTTTGAGCCATGTGGTGTTAAGACACCCTTTTGAGGCAGCCATCTTGCCTTTGTCTGTTACATACACACCCACACACACACATAAACACTTGTACATCGGACTTTGTTAGATTAGATATTGTATGTTTTCATGTTTGGCTTGTCAATAAAAGATTTTGAACACAAAGTCAGTTGCTGGTCTGTGAATGTTGCACAAGAGTGAATCTTGCCAACCTCTACTCTGTATGACTCCAGATCCTTCAACTTTGACTGACAATTGATTGGGTAACTTTGGTTATTTTTATGAAATAAATTATAAATCATGGTTCAAAATTGATAGTCAGTAACCTTTATGAGACCGTATTAGTAATTTGGCTCTCATTTTCTTTTATGGGTGGTGCCCTGAGGTGGATTTAATGTAAATTATATCCCATTACTTAAGGTAATTTATTATTTCTGATAGCCAATATTATTAAATGGTGGCACCGAAATCCCCAAGATTCTTTGTGCCTCCCCATGACACAGAGAACAGTTGTTCACTGTTCATAAAAGCACAACAGATGCAAACATGAAAACCATATAGTAGAAGTTGTGAAACTTAATAACTTTATTCATTCATTTAGAAGTTCAAACAAATCAAACCATATCCTTCTTACACAAAATAAACTTCAAATGCACAACTTGTATATGGTGTGCGAACTAATGCACAAAGAGAGTTTCAAAATAAAACAGGAAGCACTCAGACAAACATAAAACAAGAACACAAACAGGGTAACTTGACAATAAAAACAGGATCATGACAATTAAACCTACCAGTCTCTATGGCTAAGGGTAAAGTTCCTGAGCGCAGCTTTGCACATAAAGATCTCTGTCTCCTGGTGAGATTACACTTCACGTAAGACTCTGCATCATAATTATTCTTGATAAGACAATATGTTCTTAGTTTTGGTTTTACACCATATATCCACAGACCATTTTTGTCTGTTTTCAGTGAACATACAACGCTTAATGTCCTGGATTTTACATACTAACTTATTTTAAAAAATGAACAACATATGTTGTTCAGGGATGACAATGAGGGGCAGACACATCCCAATTAAAAATCTTTTTAGTGAGTCTCTGATCCGACATCCTTGCCAGTCTATTCCAAAGCCGCAGCATTTCACATTTCTGTCTGATGTTTGGAGGCTCCCATCCCATGTCTCCACTCATAGCCAGAACTGATGTGAATTTATGAACTCCCAAAAAAGCCTGAATTGCTCTGTAATGTATAGAATTAGAACTCTGATTATTCTGGAACCCCCAAACACCAGAGGCATAGTCAGATACTGGGCATACACATGAATTATAGAGCTGAGTGTAAGTTTGAAATCCAAGATTACCACAGTGTTTTACTTTGTTTAATACTGATCCTAACGCTCTACCAGCTGACTGCGAGAGAACACCCACTGCTTCTTTAAATGTCATGTGTTCATCTATGATCAAACCAAGGTATTTATAATGATCTGCATATGACAACAATAATGAACCTAAGTTAAACACAACAGAGCTTCTTTTCCTAAAATGCACTACTTGTGTTTTGTCTTGATTTACCACAAGTCTCCACTTCCAGCACTATTCTGCAACAATGTTCAGCATCATCTGTAAATCTTCTTCATGTTCAATGATAATGGAATAGGGCTATAAAGGCAAGGCCAAATATTTGTAATTGTGGTCGCTAAAGCTTTGTAGGTCCCCAACAGCAGGCCTTCTGCCCCAACAATCCTGAACAGCCAACAGAGAAAGAATGATTTAGAGATAGAGAGGGAGAGATCCTAATGTCCTTCAGACACACTTTTAGTTAAGATAACTGATTTGTTTCATCTGGCTTCATTGATATGTACAGCAGAGTATCAGTGGCTTAACAATGAAAATTGATGGAGTGTTTCCTCATGACATCACCAAGGGGAAGTAGAATTGGATCAAGCACAGAATCTTGAGGAGCTCTGTTGTTAACTTTAGTGTAAACAGAATACTTTATTGGATAAGTAGGACTTGAAACAATTTAAAAAGTCCCTGTAATCCAGAGTAATTCCTCTAAACTCTGTTGAAGAATACAATGATCTGTGGTGTCAAAAGCTGCACTGAGTTCTAACAAGACAAGTACATAGAAAAGTCCACTGTATGAAGCTAGAGTTAATCATTTGGCACTTTCACTAGAGCTGTGATAGATAGATCTGTGCTTTTGGTGATCCTGAATCCTGACTGAAAGTTTTCTAACAAGCAGTTTCTTTAAAGAAAGTCACAAAGCTGATTTACCACTATTTTCTCAAGGATCTTTGCACAACAACTGGCATTTCGTCACAGTGAGGGGATAAAATTTGTTCCAAGAGTGGCTGCAAGCAGCAAAATGACAAACTATCTAAAGCAGAGAAAAGTTTAGGTAGCCATGCAGAAGAACAAAGTGGCTTTATATTATTTTTTATCAATACACGTGTTCCTATGAGCAGTTTGTGACGTTTGCAGGTATGCAGGTATAAACTGAACCAAGAAGCAGACGGGAGGCGAATAAACAGTTCAGTCATTTTAATTGTAGATGATCCAGAATCCCAACAAACAGTGCACAGTGAACAAAGCAGTGTGTGGCAGGTGGCATTGCAGGAAGCAGGGGAGGCACTGAAACAGAAGAGGAGACACAGGATTAAACACAAGTGATTTGACAGGAGCAATCTTACCAATACTCAGACTCAGCAGAGCGGCCTCTGTACCGACGTGGTGTCGACAATACTCTGGCACTGGGAGAAGGTCTGAAGAGTCCTTATGTGCAGTCCCTTGATTGCCTCAGTCGAGCCACAGGTGAGCAGGTGAGAGAGTGTGCAGGGGAAGGAGAGTGAGTGCAGCTGCAGCGCTCCACCTCAGCTCTGCAGCAGGGAGGGGGAGAGGCTCCACAGGAGGGGATCACCACAGTTTATTCCCATAAAGTTGACTTGGTTAATCATTCCTAGCAAAAATAAAGATTAATGATTAACATGTTGGTGTAATGGCCATGAAGGAGGTATCATTGCCATAGTGTTATGATCCAGGTTTTCAAAGGTGGTTCCATTTTAAATTTTTAAGAGACATAAATATTTTTGTTTGTTGATGAGCCAGCTACAAAAAATGTTTATTTAAATCTCGTATAAGTTTAAATCTATCGCCAATGAATGCTTGAATCCTGACTGGATGTCTAATGACTCCACTCCCTCTCTCTACCTCTGTCAATGTAAATATGAAAGTTGTTTTTATCTGTTTATGATCACTGAACTTTTTATAACACTTTTGTGTATGTCCAGGTGTAGAGCTCATTTTACCCAACGGTAACTCAGGCCATGTGTGGGAGATGACAATTCTGTGATTAGACTTCTCTTTATTATTTTAGGGGGGTTAAAACGGCCTGTGGTCACATGATCAGCATGGTTGGGTCTAAGACAAAAAGTGTGTGTGTGGTGTGGTGCCTCACAGGTTTTTTTTTTAATTTTCACCTCTAAATAAGGATATATGTGTACTTTTCATGAAGAACTGAGATAATTATGTAAACTACAGGTTTTAGAAACTTTTGCAGTTCATCATGACATTATTTAAATTATTGACACCACATCGTCTTTACAAGAACGTCACTTTGAATATGATAACAAACTGTAATATTGAATAGCACTTCCCCCTACACTCTGAGGAACAGGAAATTCTTCATTATCAAAACATCTGCTATCCTGCTTCAGAGGCTCTCCCTGTTTCTATACCAGTTTTAACAAGTGTATTGAACCATATTAAGTAACTGTTCATTTGGAAAATATGGCTCGGCCAAGCCATTTGTGAAATGGAAGTGAGCTAAGTTAGTTGTTATTCATGACCATTTCCCCACGAAAAAAGAATATTCAATTTGAAAAAAAAAAAAAAAAATTTACCTCACTTAAACTAGGGGGGCCCTGGGGAAACGCAGCAAGCTAATTACATCAAGACAACCAAATTTGTCACTATAGCTTTGCTATTTTTATTTATCATGCTGATATGATGATGATGATAAAAGTATTGATAATGATATTCATAGAAATGTTATTTTCACAATTAGAAATTAATGTTTATTTTGTTGTTGCTATAATTTTTAACTAACCAATTCTAACCACTTTTTATTCGTATGTTCAGTTGGACTATTTATCTTCCCTGTCATGATATTTTGCCAGTAAATTCATAGTAGGGATTAAACAGAATTTCTACAACAATGTGTCCCTTAGAGAGCCCATATCATTCTTTTTTTAGGTTTATGGGTCATTGATGTGACGCACATTTTTTTTTACGTTCCCGTGGTTTAGATAAATTTAAAAAGGTTAAAATTTGAAAATAAACTCACAAATAACTTGAACATATTCTCTTTCTGAAGACCTAGTCTAAAATTTCTGGATTTGATCAATATTGAGAGAATATTCAAGGGATAATTGCAAAAATGTCTATGTGGTGTAACCATAAAAACTTGGTCCCAAAAATTTCAACTTGTTAAAAAAATGTGAAATTCTTAATAAAACGCATTATTAACTAGTTTGGCATAATCCTACATTTGTCTTGTTTAACAATGAATAAAATAAACGGAACACCATTGTTCTGAATATTCTAACTAATTTGGGGAATTTTGTCTGTCAAGTCAGCTTCCTAAATTGTCAGCCCAGTGTAACCAACATTCAATGAGCCATTTTGTTAATTTGTGTAAGAGTATCATGTGGCAGAAAATGATATCACAAAGAAGGACCCCTGAGTCATCTAACTGCTGCATGCCATGGTTAGTAGCTCTCTTTGAAATCTTGATAAAAAGGATGTTTTTAGGGGATGGTCAGGTGTGCTTAGGGTCACATGTCATAAGGTATGACCTTTGAAAACTATTTTTAATTCAAAATAACTGCAAAAATAAGTATTTATTTTAAAAAATGTGTTTGAACTCTTTACATCAAGGCCACAAGCTTACATAGGTGTCCATCATAAATGCCTGTTAAATCTAAATAATTATTGGTCAGTCACAGGCCTGGGCGACTGGCCTGGGCCAGTGACTGACCAACTGCTGATTACAGTGATTGTGATTCGCGAGAATGCACGCTGGAAATTTGAAATGCTTCGAAACGGAGGGAAAAAGAGAGTAAAGGAGGAAAAGGGGCTTCCTCCCAAAGTGGAGGGATCAGTATACCTTACTGAACCACGGCGACGGTGTAATGTATTGTGAGGGATGTCGGCAGTTTCCAACTAGTGCTGACCGCGGTGGATCATTCTTTAACCTGTTCAGCCAAAGCCCCTTTTGTAAGCCTCCTGCTCGAAACCCAGACCCATAAAGAAAAGAGTGTATCTCTGCAACCACAAGGTCTATTTGAATAATGTTGGTGTCATAAAAGTAACACTTGAGAGATTTGTCCAGATGTGTAATTCTCAGTATATGTGTTACTGGGACAGAGTAAATGAAGATAGAAGTCAGAATAATTTGAAAATTTCATCCTCGCCTAAAACAGAAACAATTTTTTACTGTGAATATCTCTCTTAGAAATGGTGCTGGAGTGGCTGCGAAACTCTAAAAATGAATAATAAAATATGTTTACATCATCTCTGCAAAGGATTATAGTTATAAAGTGATGCAGAGAAAAATTTAAGAGGTTTCATAACAATATGGTCAGGCAAGGATTTTGAAAAACAGTGCATATTTAGCCAAAGTCAATAATATATGTATTTGTCAAATAAAAGCCAACATGACTATTGTCTTAAAGGCAAAGTTCACTGCTTGTGCTCAGGAGCTTTTCTCCTGAGCCCCGGCTCTACTACCGAAAGCACACACTGGACGTGACGGCTGTTACCGTTGTTGTCCTTTTCCAGTGCAGCCCATGTACATGTGAACAATTGATCTAAATACCTCCTCAATCGCTCAGCGTGTGTGTGTGCGCTCCTCCGTGTGAGGGATCATCAGTCACTCTGTGTGATTTTATAATTAAACGGTGTCTTGATAGCTCATGTGCCCGGTTCAAGTGAACACAAAGACTTAAAAAATGATGAGTCAGCTTTTAGATTAATAAAAACTCAACATTCTTCATCAGTCCAGCTCTGAGCCGCTGTTTTCACTCACTCACTGTTTTCAAAAAATATTTTGGTTGAATTTAAAGCTAAATGTTGACTCATTTTGTCAATAGCTTACATGCCATGTGACCAATTATATTGAAAACGATCTTGAATAATAGCACTAACTTGGAACAATAAGACACACCACATTTTATCTCTAATTTGTACTCCAAAAATTTTTGGTTGAATATAAAGGTAATTCCAAAATTTTTCTTCAACAGCTTCCATGTCATGTGACCAATTATCCTGAAAGTGACCTTGAATAATAGCACTACCTTCGAACAATAAGACACACCACTTTTATCTGTAATTTGTACTCCAAAAATTTTTTGGTTGAATTTAAAGCCAAATTTTCTTTATTTTATCAATCCCTTCCATGTCATGTGACCCAATATCCTAAAATTGATCTTTAAAAATAGCACTAATTTGGAAGAATGAGACACACCTCTTTTTATCTCTAATTTGTACTCCAACAATTTTTTGGAGTACAAATTACAGATAAATCTCATAATTGAAAGATTGTTTTTTAAATTATTTCTTAAAGAACAGAATTTTACATGATTTTTTTGTTGCCTTGTTGTTCCTAAATGAATTCTTGAATTAATTAATTGAAAACAGCAAATTCTTCTTGTTGGTGTTTTTGTTCTTCTAAAATAATAAAAGCACAAGTTCAACTGACCCTTCTGAATGTCATGCTTGATTTTTGGTGCCAATTTCTTCTGTAAAAGCAATATCTTCAGGTGGTGTAACCGTTTTGTGTCAGTTGCTGTAACCAGTATTTCTCATAAAAATATTTTCATTTACAGGAAAATTCATGAGGAATGAGATGTAGTCCTCTGTTGCAATGTACTAACACATTTTTAACAGTTTATACATAATTTGTCACAAGTTATTTAGAAAACACTAGAGGGTTTTCAGTATTTGTCCTGCTCTGTACTGCAAAAATGCATATAATTGTATTAAAATAATCCTAATAAAATGTATTTTCAAGTGATATATTACAATTAAGTAAGTGTTTCTGTAAGTACACTTTCATACACTTTAAGTGGAAATAAATATTTAATATTTCTCCTTTTGTTGTGGTTACACCACTTGATATTTTCAGGGGCAATCCGCCTTTCCTTTTGTAAAAAAAGGTTAAAAACTATTTGAAATTATCAACAGGAATACAAAATATAGATTTTTGCAAACCTGATGCAAGCTTTTAAAACAATTAATTAAAAAAAATTGAATTTCTGATAATGCAAACTCTTATTTGTCACTGGCCCTTATATGTCCTTCAGTGTGTTTAACATGTCTCCTCTGTGTGATAGAGCACAAGACAAAATGTCAGTGACTTTCCTCTTCTCCCTATGTTTATGGTGTCAGAAGCTGCCTACAGCTCGTTCCGTGCAGTTGATCAGGGGAAGTCTGTGTACAAAAACTAAAGGGTTTTTGAACATTGTGAACATACCCAGTCTTAAAAATGAATATATGAACCTGATTTAAGGCAAAATATGACCACTTTAAGCTGCCGAATGGGACAAAATGTATTTCAAAACTGCCTTACCCATTTGATATACTCACAGGACCTCTGTAATCAGTGAACATTAATTCTGCTTTATTGTTTTGCTTTGGGGTCACTGGTTATCAGTTAATAAGAGGTTCTCATGCTAAAATACTAATATGAGTCAGTGTTTGTTCACATGCTGAATTACAAAACTAAAGCAAACAGAACAGCCTACAGGAACTACCCATCATTTCTTGTAGGGGACTTAAGCCTCAGTTATAGGAACTCAGTTTACTGTGAACAGACTTTGACAACCAGTGTAGTACTGAAGCTTTTCATCAATCTGAGCTCTGCAGGTATGAAGGAAAGAATCTTTTTTTTCACACTGACCTTGGTGTGTTTGGGGAGCCTGCTGATCACTTTCACATGGTACATGACTGAGGACAAGTAAGTGTTTAACTACTTACCTTTCTGATATACTGTACCTACAAAAACTTTCAAACACAGTCATAAAAAGTGATTATTGATGTGTATGTGTTTCATTCTACTGGGGTGATTTTAATTTACTGCCTTGAGCTTGCCTTTTCTGAGACAGATAAATGAACAAAAGAGTAACTTTTCATCTGTGAATTAAATCTCAACAAACACAAGATCACATAGGCATACAAGCACTAAATAAATGAACTATTCAAGCCTGTTTATAGATTAAAAAAATGTGTTTTATGCACAGCTTATGGATATACAGTATCAAGATATTTTTTTTAATTCATTCATTTTTTAATTTATTTATTCAATTATTTAACATGGACATATAGTTACATGAGTGCTGTGCCATTAAGTTATGTACATGTCTCAGATGCACTGCTTTAAGTGTTCGTAGCAGAATGCTTCATCGCAACACCTGTCCACAGGAGGCTTTTAGGAGTTATAGTTAGAAATAAGAGAAATAAAATTAGAAAATTATAAAGACTACAGCACAAAAATAAATGTTTGTGAACAGTGTTGTTTCCCCTTTAGCCAGGATTTCATAGTTTTGTTAAAAACATTAAAACCTTTTTCTACTTTCAGCTCACTGGGTAGGTCATGCTAGAGTTTTGTTCCTTTCACAGAGAGAGCAGACTGACCAAAAGAGGTTTTGTGAACTGACATGCAGCAGTTACCATTTTCTGAAGCCTGTGTATTGACCAGAGTCCTGATGCCATTTAACAAAGTCATAAACAGGGTCGGGGCCAGACTATGTGAACATTTATAAATCAGTTTCAGTAGGGCCGCCCCTGGCCGAATTGGGGTCTGAAGCAGAATTTTATTCTGAGACACCCCCCCACCCCCCACCCCCCGCTAACAAAATGACTGTATCATGAAATGCCATTTGTATTTACAACCTTCATTAGTCGGAACAAAGAACAATCACACGTCTGCATTTTCTGGATTCAAAGTCATCAATCAGGTCATCATATGACAGCTGCTGCGCCACTTCTGCGTTAATACTTATGATAGCTAGGCCACTCAAGCGCTCTTGCACCATTGATGAACGGAGGTATGTTCACACTTTAAATTTCTCCATTGTGAGTCAAAAAAAGTTTTTCTTTTTAATTTCAACAACATACATTCCCACCTTCCACTGGTGTAGTCTGGTTTATTCTAGTGGGTATACCTGACATACTCTGATGGATGTTTGTCCTCTTAGGGCCTCCATACACTGAAGAAATTTTTGCCACATTTTTACCTGATTTATAAATCGTCCACTGAAAACAGCTCTGAGACCCACTCATGGGCCTCCACCCACAGGTTGAGAACCGCTGCACTAGTAGATTGTATTTGGAGCTTGATCCTTCAAAGATTGTTCTTATATCATGGAGAATAAGTGATCCAGGTTACCTCAGGATGAATTCATCACTTAGAAAAAAGTGAGTGAGTGAGTGAAAACAGCAATTCAGAGGATTGCTGAAGAATGTTGAGTTTTGATTCATCAAAAGGCTGACTCATCATTTTTTAAGTCTTTGTGTTCACTTGAACAGTGCACATGAGCTATCAGTACACCATTTGAATTATAAAATCACACAAAGTTACTGATGATCCCTCACTGTGCCCTGCAATACGCATCTATCTGCACCTTTACGCTCACCGGCACACAGACGAGCCCGTGCACACTGAACAATTTAGGAGGTATTAAGATCAAATGTTCAAAACGACAAAATGACAAAACTGACAGACAACATCAGTCACAGCCACACTTTAAATGGAAAATATCAGGCCTGTAGTCCACAGAGCGGATCGTGGCTGCATCAGACAGTGGAGAACACGTCCCCTTATGCAAAATGGGCCCCCCCATGGATCATAAGGCTGAGTTTTAGGTTGCAGTAGTCAGTGAAGTTTTCGGGGCTGAACACATTGTGTTTCTCTAAAACAAGGCAGTGGTGCCATTTTGTTGTTTCTTTGTCAAATATTGTTATCGTCTGGTTATACAGTGATGTAACTGGTTTTAAAATCTGTAAGGGTTGATACCAGGACATAATGCAATAAGATAGATGAGAAAATATCATTGCATGCATCTAGAGCTGAATTAAAGATATTTCATAATGACTCAGTTAAGACTGGATTTGACTTTTTTGCAAACATAATTCACCTGTTTATCAAATCTCAACTGTGAGTCGAGAATAATTCCTAAATGCTTCATGCCATCTACCACATCAATGGGCCCAATTTTAATCTGATACACATATATCAGGGCTGTCTAATCAGGGATTTATCTCCAACTTTTTTTTATAGCTGACTTAAAATTAATCACATTTAGTCACACATTTAGAATATTTGAACTATGTTTTGGTTTTATGGTTGAGTACATATTAAAACATTACAGCAGTTCTTATCAGTTTATTGATAAATAAATCAGGCAACTGTCAATGAATGTATTATATGTTTTTTTTTAATTTTTTTATTCAAATTAGTGCTTTAATGGAACATAAAAGTAAACTAAAATACTGCCTTGGAGGTAGGAAGCAGCTTCAGAGTTCTTATTCTTTTAAATACACTATTTGATACTACTATCTACTTATGAATTGTGTCTATGTACTGTAGCTTGTACCGACTTTAGCAAAGGTAACTTTCTTTGCTGTTGAAACAACCCTGTTTTTATTCTGAAGGGGAAAATAAGGAAGATTTGTAGTTTGTGATTTTAGCATAAATGCATAGATAAATGGATCAAACAGTGACTGACAACAGTGAAAAAGTGCAGGAAAGATGAAATAACTAAACTTTTTTTTAGCCAAAGAAGGAGTAGAAGTGTTTCCTGCATCAACATTGGTGATTGAGTATGTATGTATGTATATATATATATATATATATATATGTGTGTGTGTATTCCTAAATTTCTTACTTGTTTGCATATTTGTCACAATGAAATGTTTCAGATCGTCACACAAATTTTAACATTAGACAAAGATAACCTGAGTAAGTAAAAAATGCAGTTTATAAATGATGATTTTATTTATCAAGGGAAAAAAGGTCTCCAAACCTACATTACCCTCTGTGAAAAAGTAATTGCCCCCCTTTGTTAAATCATGAGTTAACTGTGATAAACCACATTTTTTTGAAAGCTGAGTTCAATTTCACTGACCACACCCAGACCTGATTACTCTTAGACCTGTTGAATTAAGAAATCACTTAAATAGAACCTGTCTGACAAAGTAAAGTAGGCTGCAAGATCTACAAAAGAAACACATCATGCCACGATCCAAAGAAATTCAAGAACAAATGAGAAACAAAGTGACTGAAATCTATCAGTCTGGAAAGGATTACAAAGCCAATTCTAAGGCTTTAGGACTCCAGTGAACCACAGTCAGAGCCATTATCCACCAATGAAGAAAACTGAGAACAGTGGTGAACCTTCCCAGGAGTGGTCGGCCTTCCAAAATTACACCAAGAGCACAAAGACGACTCATCCAGGAGGTCAAAAAAGAACACAGAACAACATCTAAAGAACTGCAGGCCTCACTGGCGCCAGTTAAGGTCAGTGTTCATGATTCAACAATAAGAAAGAGACTGAGCAAAAATGGCATCATGGGAGAGCTCCAAGGCGAAAACCACTACTGACCAAAAAGAACACAAAGGCTTATTTCACATTTGCCAAAAAAACATCTTGATGATCCCCAAGACTTTTGGAAAAATATTCTGTGGACTGACGAGACAAAAGTTGAACTTTTGGAAGGTGTGCGTCCCCCGTTACATCTGGCGTAAAAGCAACATCATAGCAACAGTCAAACATGGTGGTGGTAGTGTGATGGTCTGGGGCTGCTTTGCTGCTTTAGGACCTGGACGACTTGCTGTGATTAATGAAACCATGAATTCTGATGTCTACCAGAAAATACTGAAGGAGAACATTCGGCCATCAGTTCGTGACCTCAAGCTCAAGCTCGCTTGGGTATGCAACAGGACAACGACCCGAAACACACTAGCAAATCCACCTCTGAATGGCTTTTAAAAAAAATAAAATTAAGGTTTTGGAGTGGCCGAGTCAAAGTCGGACTTAAATCCAATTGAGATGCTGTGGTGTGACCTTAAATGGGCAGTTCATGCTCGAAAACCCTCCAATGTGGCTGAGTTAAAACAATTCTGTGCAGAAAAGTGGGACAAAATTCCTCCACAGTGATGTGAAAGACTCATCACCAGTTATTGCAACTGCTTGATTGCAGTTATTGCTGCCAAGGGTGACACAACCAGTTATTAGGTTCAGGGGGCAATTACTTTTTCACATAGGGTCATGTAGGTTTGGAAAACTTTTTTCCCTTAATAAATAAAATCATCATTTAACTAGAAAAGCACTCAGAGAGTGCAGACCTCCGCCAAGGTGATCCGGATCAGTCCCAAAATTTAATCAGTTCTTCCATATCCCATTTCCAACAATTCCTGAAAATTTCATCCAAATCCGTTCTGAACTTTTCAAGTTATTTTGAACACAAACAAACAAACAGACAAACAGACAGACAGACAGATAAACGCCGGCAAAAACATAACCACCTTGGCAGAGGTAAAAATTGCATTTTGTATTTACTCAGGTTATCTTTGTCTAACGTTAAAATTTGTGTGATGATCTGAAACATTTAAGTGTGACAAATATGCAAAAAAGTAAGAAATCAGGAAGGGGGCAAATACTTTTTCATGGCACTTTATATATGTGTGTATGTTTATTGTTTATATATATATATATATATATATATATATATATATATATATATATATATATATATACATATATATATACATATACACATATATATGTATTTATATATATATATATTTACGCATATATAATTTAGTAAATTTAAAGACAGGATGCATTCATAATGCAAGGACAAATAATTAGCTTACTTTTGTATATACCCCCTCTAATTCTCTATTTCTCTATTTTGATCGTAGTCCATTTTCTGGCCTTGGCCTTGCTGTTTACAAAGCTGACCTGCTTGTGTCTTGTTTCTCCCTCAGCAAATTCATCCTTGGCTTACCAACCCCTCAGAGGAAAAGAGCCCCAAAGACCTATGAACTCTGCAAAGACTACAAGTGAGAGAAAACTGCTCCTCCTTAACAGATCTTTAATTTTTTGTTGTTGCTTTGTTGCTGTTTTTATTTTAGGTATATCAGCCCTACATGCTTAGGGCTTACCTGTTCGTGTATTTGAATGTGTATATGCATTTTCGTGTGTCACAGGGAGGTCATTGAAGGAATAATGAAGAATTACTCAAGAAACTGGAAGAAACAAGATGACAATCACCAAAAATTCAGGTAAGGATATTGTGTACTCTTCGTCCCTTAAATTGAGAGACAGTTTTGCCAGTTTTTTCATTACTTTGACTGCCAACAACAAACATGCATTTGATATATCACCACCACCAGAGCGGGGACCACAACACTTGCACTTAATATGTTTTATACACATGAAATGTACAAGCTAGACATATATATACTGTGCATAAACAGTTTTGTGCCTGCGGCATTCGGCGATGAGCTCTGCATATTTGGACCTCTTGCACTCATTCACCTCTTCAATCCGTTCCTCCCAGAGGACAGTCAGTTCCAACAGAATCACCTGCTTGATTGACTCTGATGTCAAGACCATGTCTGGGCGGAGTGAAGTGGTTGCAATGTTGATTGGAAACTTGAACTGTCTTCTGAGGTCTACTTGGAGCTGCCAATCGAGAGCAGTGGTGAGGAGCCCTCCTGTAGAGCTGGACTGGTGTTGAGTCTTCTCGCCTGCTCTGACAAAAGCGATTGCTTTCTTGTGGGGGTCCTGGGACTTGTTCTTCTGCATCGCTGTACAGATGGTGTCTGCCAAACACCTCAGAACTTTGTTAAGCCGCCAGCGATAACATCCCTCCCCCAAAGCCTTTGGGCAGCAGCTAAGGATGTGCTCCATTGGATGAGGAACTTGATATGCGGTGGTTCGGCCCGCCAGAAGTCTGCCCAGGTGATGCTTCGATGTTCTGTGTGCTCTAACCTGGTCCATGCTCCTTGTTTAGCAATGCTGACCATCTTTCTTGTGCATTCTTCTTCCTCTCAGACCGCCTCCTAGCCATCTCCTGAGAGACTAGCTGATTGACTTCTCCAGTTCCTCTACTGTGTCACCGGAACCTCATAGACTAGCAGGGGCCAGAGTATTCTTGGCAGAACCCCTTGCTGGTAAACTCAGGCTTTAAACTTCCCTGGGACACTGGTTTTGTCAATGGCTGTAAGCCAGGCTGTCAGGTCGTTCTCGTCTGTTGGAGTGTCGCTTTGTCCTTCAGAGTGCTGTCAAAACTCTACAACACCTATTACAAGCAGGCCAAGCAAAAATGATCAGCTCCAAAACTCCTGCCAGTACTTAACATTTTCAGCACAGATTAGATTTTCTGCATATTTTCACATGTTCATGAGACTTTGAAGAGACTGTTGAAGACTTACTCGACAACTGTAGGTGGCAGCTCTGTATCTCTCTCTCTTCCTTGCATCCAAAACATCACTTTCAACAACACAGTGTTATGCCCACTCTGTGAACATTAATCATAAAACATCACAGATAAGGTCAAAATTTGTGCTCACAACCACGCTTGAAAAAAAACAACTTAAAAGACTTGTTCTCTCTTCAACAAGATTTTTTTAAGCACCTGGCACAGCTCAAACATGGAGTCTGAGTGGTTTTACTTTTATTGGGTATGTGGCAGCCAGAAGTTGTGTTATAAATGTCATTGGTGCCTGCTGTGTTAAGTTTGTTGACTAATAGTTTTTGTCATAGTTTTCGTCAGCTACCTTTTTTCTCCGATAAAACTAGACAGTAACTTAAAAAATTAGGTGCACATGGACAAAAAATAAAACTAAATCAACTGACATTTTCATCAACACATAAAAACTAGAAGAAAATGTTTGACAGAGACTAAATCCAATCAGACCTAATGTCATCATGCAGAAAGTAGGGACAAGTTAGGAATATATCCAATCACAGCTGCTTAAGTCGTGTGGAAAGGTTTGATTAGTTAAGAGGGACATCCAATCACAATTACCTTAGCTTCATGGTGGCAGGATAAGTTGGGGATTAGAGCTACTCTCTTTTCTTATTGATATATTCATGTACAGCAGGTTCACTGTTTGTTGTCTATTCTGGTATTGTAACTGAGATGCTCTGCCAAGTAGCCTAAATGAAGGTGATTGCATTTCACACGAAAGTTAAATTTGTTTCTGTTGATTTATACATTTAAACTTTACTAGCATTCAATAAAGGGTTATGAGATGTTTCATTTTATCCAAGCGTTAAACATGACTTCAGAAATTTAACGATGCAAAAAAATGCCTTGCATTTTACACTTCATATTTTAGTCAACTAAATTTACAGTAGATTTAATTGACAAAAATGTTGTGAAATTTCATCAACTAAATCAAGACCAAAAGTAAAACAATTTAGATGACTAAATTGTGACTAAAACTAAAAGATATTTTAGGCAAAAGACTATAACTTGAATTAAATTAAAAAGGGCTATCAAAATTAACAGTTGGTGCCTGTCATGGCAGCAACTTTTTCAGCTAGAGACCATCAGCAAGCATTGGCATTTTGTAGCTTAGATCTTAGGGCCAGGCATGTTCTCTGCCAGAAAACAGCAGATTGACCCTCCAGGGAGGGACTGAAGGAACAAAGTTCAAGTATTTCAGGGTCTTGTTTGAGAATGGGGGAAAAATAAACTGAGAGATTGACAAGCAGACCGATGCAGCATCTGCAGTATTGTATGCTTTGAACTGGACAGTCATAAGTAAGAGGGAGCTTAGCTGGAAGGTGAAGTTCTTAATTTGCTGCTCCATCCTCATTCCGACTCTCAACTATACTCATGTGGATAAAGATTGTGGATAAAACTGTCAAAATGAGATTTCTCAAGAGGCTAGCTGGACTCAGCCTTTGAAATAGGGCAAAGAGCATGAAAATCAGGAGGATCTGGAAAGTGTTGCAGGGGAGAGGATAATTTGAGTTAAACTGGTTGGCCTCGGTCTATGTGATCAGGCCCTGAATGAGCAGAAGAGAATCAATGGATAGCACAATGCTGTGAAGAATACAGCTGCATTCACACCGAACGTGACTTGGGCACCTAGGAAACGTAGGAGACCTGGGAGACCACTCTCTACTTAAAGTCAATGTATGGCCACAGTGGGGCGGGACTAACCCTCTCACGATGCGATCAATGAGATCTGGGCGACTTGTTCGCATTACCAGGTCGCAGCGCTTGGTCGCCAAAGTTTAAAAAATTTAACTTTTCAGGCGACGTCACATGTGGCTGTTCCACGAGAGCCAATCAGCGTGGGTGTGTGACGACACCCTTGACAGACTGTATTTATTCCAGCTCACATAGTGACAATCCATGTCTATGTAGAAACATTAGTGAGTACATAAGCTCTGCCAAGACAGGACAGGAGAGAACCTGCAAACAATGCTGCTGCAGGGCCAGCAGCTGCAGTGTTTTGTGGTTGGTAGGTGAGTGAAAGGGATACAGTTGGAATAATGTCAGCTAATATATCCTGTAATGATATGATTTCGGTAAAATTCGAGCAGGCCTGACATCACTACGCGACAGCGACAGCTACCAAAAGAGTTATTTATGGACGGGTGTCGTGACTTCAATCTCAGTCAGCAAATCACGTTCGGTGTGAAAGTTCTACAAACATTGTACCCAGAAAAAGGGAATTAACATCTGAGTGCTGGCAAACATATCATCCTAAACTTTTCTCAAGGACTGCAAAATCCTGCATCATGGCACAAGCAACAAGTCTGACTCTGTTCTTATGGCTCCACAGATCAGAGCTGAGAAGCAAGTGCAATGGTTTTGACAATGCCATTCTGACTCGGGCCAACACTCCATTGGGATCAAAGTTTGTTTATAAAAAGAAAAACATCAAGGTGGACTCTGAAATGTTCAGCCTCTTAATAAAGGTTAATTGTTTTTCACTCATGAATATATCCAACACATAAATTACAAATGCCCATTGATGTCTGACCACAGTGATTGTGTCCCTGCTCTTCTCTGAAGGTGCTTGACCTGATTAACTCAACTTACTCTGTTTTTCACTTTTGAATCACCATGTATGTGATAATGAACGCATTGCAATTATTTCAAATCCTTATGAATGTTTCTTCAACTGGTAAACAACGCCAAAAAAGGCACCTACATTTTCATCCCTAGACTCTCCCTCCACCCAGTTTTGTAACATTTTCATAAATCCCCTTTTCGTCTGGATCATTGGACAACTGTTTTTACAGCCTAAAACCCTTTAAGTTTTATCTCTTATTAATATCTTTGTCTCCTATTCGTCCTCTTATATTTGGTCTTCCTGATATGGTCTCAGTTTATATAGTTAGGGTTCTGGTATTAATGCTGCATGGAGGTGCAGCAGGTAGTGCACGTGCCTCACAGCAAAAAAGTTGCTGGTCCTATCTCTGTTTCTGTGTGGAGTTTGTATGTGCCCCCTGTGCATTTGTGGGTTTTGTCCTACTTCCTCCCACAGACCAAAAACATGCATTAGGGTAATTGGTGACTCCAAATTGCTCTTAGGTATGAGTTTGAGTGGTAATGGTTGTCCATCTCTCTATGTGGCCCTGGGATTGGCTGGCGACTGGCTCAGGGTGTACGCTGCCTGTTATCCAAAGTCAGCTGGGATAGGCTCCAGCCTCCATGACCCCCAAAAGGGATAAAAGGATAGGTGGATGGCTCTGGTATTGCCTGGTCATTCAATACCCTTAGGTGGGGGGTGGGGGGTGGGGGGGGTGCTGCCTTGTAATGCGGGAGTGCCTTTTTTAACCAATCAACAGACAGAAAACCTTGTCAGGTCTCCTCAATATCATTTCATCTTTATCATCTTCATCATCATTGTTGTTTGTGGTTTATTGTTTATTAGGATCCCCATTAGCTTTGGCACTTCACTGCAACTACTCTTCCTGGGGTCCAAAACACATTTAAAAAACAACAAAAAAATACATACAAATCATACATTAAAAATTAAGTACAAGGATACATTCAAAGTGTTAATCATTTTACAGCACACCCTTGCTTTGTCCAATGCTACATCAAAATACACAGTTGACCTAAAAGATACTAAAACACCTAACACAAGTCTAACACAATTAAACCAAAACAACTCCCGAAAGCCAAGCTAAAACAGTTTAAAATAAGATCTTATGTATTATTATATTAAGAATCAGATAATTCATTGAATATATTCTTACATCTATCTACAAGTTCTGTGGTATATCTGATCATTCACTGTTAAGAATATTTCATCATCACATTAATTCAGAAATTTTTTTTGTGTTCTTTGCATGTAAAAATCATTAATCATAAATTAGAAACTGCGCGGATTTAATACACGGGTCTCAATGGCATTAAATAGCACCGCTTTACTGCCTGTGGCAATTAGCGCTGGTCTTTGTGGATTAGGTGGTATTTGCAATGAGGCTTATTTGCATAGGAAGGGGGCAATTTTGCGCTGAATTTATGGATATTCATTAATTTACATGCATGCAAATTGGACCAGCACAGCTAGGAGTGGCAGCGCAGTTTGTGTTCAGTTTGCGTGGATTTCACCCTTTGCGTATGCTTTGTGGATTGTACGCAATTTTTTTCTGTCATTTGCACACATTTAGCGGTCACAAAAAAAGTGCAATCCTTTGAGGATCTAGCCCTACATGTCTTATACAAAGTAACTCATTTCACATACAGTGCTCAACATAAATGAGTACACCCCTTCAATTTGTAAGAAAACCTTTAGTTTCTTTTCAAAATCAACATTTGCTATGGCATACTAAACCACAAAATACTCCCCCAAATGTGGGCCATTGATTGCAAACAAGATTTTTTAAGTTGCACACAAATTTTTTTTTTCAGTTTAAGATCAGGGGCTCTAATTTCGTAGACCAGGCCTGCGCCGCGCCAACGGGGTGTGTCCAGGGCATTTTGCAAGTTTCGTGCACGGCGCAGTCTGGCGCAGGGAGGCGCACCCAAGCCTCCGTCCTTCCCACTGGCGCAACTAGCAGAGAGGGAGGAGAGAAGGTGTGAGTGGGTTTTACACAGCCGAGTATAATCTTCTCCAATCAAATGAACGCCTCTCCTCGCCTTTAAATGCACCGCGGATGAGGCGCAGTGACAATTTCACCTCGGGGGCAAAGAAGGTCAGAGCCGCTGTCACTTTTACAGCAACTGGGAGAGGGCAGAGGCCACGGGGCCGCGCATCGGAGGCCACCGTGTGGACCACCTTGTGGGACAGATGTATTCTGTTCTGTGTCATAAATAGGAATACAAAATTAAGAGATAATTACACTTAAATACAGCAGCAGGCTAATCCATTCATCATGCTTGTGATCCACGTGCAGGTCTATCATTGCCAAATAGCAGAACCTTTGGTGAAATATGGTGAACAGGTTAAGAATAAAGATTAAAACAGAGAAATAAGGGCAATCACAGGTAAATCTTTAAGACATAGAGTGACTTACATTTATTCAGCGAGCGTCTCTCTCTTTTTTTTTTAAATTTCCTGAGATGAGAGAAACCGGATACTCCGTATCGGATGATGTGGCTGTTTGTGGCTGGCTGAGAGATGTGAACTCGTTAGTTTGCATCACTCTTCCAGCTGCCGTCAGGTTCAGTTTCCATTATGACAAATGTCTCTAATCTGACAGCAGATTTGACGGGACAATTAATATAGATACAAATGTATATGCTGGCTCAGACGGTTACATTAAATAGTGGTTGCTGTGATTGTTTATTGCATTGAAATGTGCCTGACACTGTAGATACCTGCCTGTGAGGTTTTGGTGACGTGTGCGCACTGTGTGCCTGTCAGCCAAATTACCACTGCCCCGGGTGCTCCTCGCCTGCGCTGAAAATAGACCAGGTTGGAGCTGGCGGGTTTTCAGCCAGGAAATTAGAGCCCCAGGATGCAAAAATGAATACACACTGTTGTGCGTTTATGATCAGTGGACAACTATTCACTGTGTCACTTAATAACATTGACTATCAGAAATAATTAATAATAATTTACATTAAGAAATGGGATTTAATTTACATTAAATCTAACTCGGGGCACCACCCATAAAGGGAAATGATAGTCAATTTATTAAGTCAGTCTCATAAAAGTTACTGACTATCAATTTGGAACCATGATTTATATACTGAACAAAAATATAAATGCCCCATGTCAACTTTTGACTTTTTAGCAACAATTGGGTTATGCAATATGCGAAGTGAATCAAAATTCATTTTTGTTAATGACTAATCTTCAGATCACTGTCCATTACATCTTGATATTGGCATCTGCAAAGGAGTGAAAATCCTTAGAACACGTTGGGGGTCAGGTTGAAGAAATTCAGTGTTCAATATCTTGTGTGTCCACCACTTGCGTCTCTCAGAGCAACACATCTCCTTTGCATGAAGTTGATCAGGTTGTCTATCGTGACCTGTGGAATGTTATTCCATTCTTCCCGGAGGGCCACATGGGGCTGGGCCACATTATTAGGAACTGCAACACAGTCACGGACACATCAATCCAGAACATCCCAAAGATGCTCTATGGCGACATGTCTGGCCTATCATCATCCGATAGTGAACATTCAGCTGCACAGCGACTGCTCTGGTGGACATCCCTGCATCCAGCATGCCAATGGCACATTCCTGCATGACTTGAGACATCTGAGGCGAGATGACTTTTAACAAAATTTGACATTTTGGGGTGGCCTTTTATTGTCCTCAGTATACGGAGTGTCTGGGTACTGCTCATTCTGTTTGAGCACTGTCTGGAAATGCCACACCCTTGTACTGAGTGAAATCACTGCATCACTGAGCAAATGCTAACTGACAAAGATGGATTAAAAAAATGGTACACAAATCAAGAGAAATATTCCTACTGTACAAGTTAAAGTCAGCATGTACTCACTTAGAGTTGTTAACTCTATGTGGCATCAATATTTCACATGGGACATTTATATTTTTGTTCAGTGTAATTAACTTAATAAAAATAACCAAAGTTACCTAATCAATTGTCAGTCAGAGTTGAAGGATTTGGAGTTCTGCAGAGAAGAGGTTGGCAAGATTCATTCTTATGCAACATTAACAGACCAGAAACTGACTTTGTGTTCAAAATCATTTATTAACAAACAAACATGAAAACATACAAATCTAACCTAAGAAAGTCCTATGAACAAGTGTGTGTGTGTGTGTGTGTGTGTGCAGGGGTGTGTGTGTGTGTGTAACAAAGTCAAGATGGCTGCCTCTAAAGGATGTCTTAAGACTGCATGGCTCAAAGCATTTACAACCAGGACCACATGGGGAGTGGTGGAGGAAAATGGTCTCTTTGTGTTAGGTTGATGTCTCTACATGAAGTGGTAAAGTTAAAATATAGTTAGCAGCCGTTATAGCTTAAAGCATAAAGAACATATTCAATAAAACAATGCAGCAATTGTAGAAATCAAAATGTCCTGTGCTTAGCCATGCTATGCTAAACTATGTAAGGCCCAGTTATGTTACCAAGTCCATGTATAAAGAGGTGTCCTTTCTGGTGATGCTCTGCAAGTCCTGTACTGCAGGTTTGGTGGTTTCCCAGTGGGTTCCAGGCCGGTCTGGCCCTTCAGCTTCTGGCTCTGAAGACCACTGGTTGCTCCTTTGTCCCTGGAGTTAGCAGCTTGATGCTAACTCTGTTGTGTTGTTTCTTGTTGTTTCGACTGGGAACTCCTGTTCCTTAAGCAGGGTCTCGTGTTGCTGTTGTTAGGAGGATTGCGGTGCTACAGCCTGTGTTGAGCAGGACTGTGGAAGAAGTCTTGAGTTGTATTCCTGAGAAGAGACTGGAAAGGTTCTGTGTCTCCTTCTACAGGCTGAGAAAGAGCTGAGAGAGAGCTGAGAGAGAGGAGCTGTGTCCTCTTCTCTCCATGGTTCAGAAAGAGAGAGACTGCATAGCAGAGCAGGGTCTTATCGTCCTTATCAGAGAATTCACACCTACGTGTGACCTGGGGGAGGGGGTCAGATGGTCAGTCATCTTTGGTTCAGCCTTCTGCAGGGACGTGTTCCTTTTAGCATGGATCCCAACAACACCAATCAAAAGGGTGGGAGCAAAGCCAAAGCTTAGTTATCATTTCGCCCTTTTTTTCATCTTACTGAAAAATAATGTTATGTTAAACTCAGCTTTGTCATTACTTTGGAAATTGTTCTTTTGTTCATTGAGATATTGCTTAATACATTACTTTTAATCAGGGGTGTACTCATTTATGCTGGGCACTGTACATAAGAAATCAAATAAACAGAAAAAAAAATTAAAGTTGTATTATCCACTCACTTTTCAGTCATTTTTTAAATACACACAGTGTGCTCAATTTTCCAAAAAAAAAGAGAGTTTATTTCACTCTGAGATGGACCTATACATAACAGATTTTTCTAACATACATGTCTTAGCCAAAGGTAAGGAAAAGAGACCCTATAGCCACTTTCCCACTAAAATTAGCGTGTAAACGGGAGTTATGCGTGTAAACCCGCTAACAATTGGCAAGTGACTCCTTGCCCATTGCCAGCAGAGCTGGGTCTAATAGCCAGCAGACGAGCTGCATGGCTTTTTTTTTTCCCTCTGGTGCGTCAAGCTGATGTCATCACGTTGATGACATCATCAGCGTGCCGAAACATGTCCAGGTAAGCAATGGAGAGGACCATGAAAGCCATGGACACGGTGGTCAACTGTTTTCCGTACTTTGTACTTTTGTCCGTCTTTCAAAATATACAAACTCAGTGCAGACTGAATGACATTCGAGCACTGATGATACGAGGGCAGAGGGAATTTGTTGCTGAGATGGCAAAGAGTTGCAGAAGTTACAGACAGAGGAGATGGGCGCAGTATTATGCTGTAGGCATGTTACACGGACATCATCCCGTAAATTAGTGCATTCACCCAGGTATGACGTTCCCACTGGGAGCCGATCAGAGGCCAGACAATAAAAACCCATGTCACTTACAGGGTTAGTCGATGTGGGTCTGAATGATTATTAGGGCCTTTCCCACTGACACCTAGAAGCTTTACATTATTCACTTGTTCCAGTACTGTGTTGAAGCTTTAATTCCTTTCTCAATGCAAAACTAGACTCAAAGACTATACATTTTGTCTTAGATATGAAGATATATTAAGCACAAATCCATTTTTTTCAACCCATTCAGACATCAGATGTAGTGCAGCAGAGTGACATGAGCTGTTCCGGGCTGGTTAAAGATCAGGTATGGTGCTGCATTCTGAAACATTGCAGTAGTCGATCTGTGAAATCACCAGAGCCTGTACCAGAAGTTATGTTGCCTGCTCTGTCAGATAGGGTCTGATCCTCCTGATGTTATACAGCAGTGGTTCTCAAACTTTTTGGGGTCCTGGATCCCCCTGCATATTTTTGATCTACCCTGAATTTTAACAATCAACAATACAGATACCATCGCTGAATGAGAAAAATAAAGCCATCAAAGTAAATGTGTTTGTTTGTATTACATTTTTCATTGTAAAAATATTTCCAGGAGCATCCTTTCTCAAATAAAACATGGGACACATGTGCTGTTGTTGGGAACGGAGGGATCCTGGCTGACAGTGGCTGTGGAAAAATGATTGATTCAGCTCAGTTTGTCATCAGGTGAGTAAGCAGATAATTGTGATGGACTGATAGGCTGATGAAAATGTTACCCAACAAGTATGTGACATTTTCTGCCACTGTATATCCTTATGTTGATGCTAATTCAGGTGCAACCTACCTCCTTTGGAAAATGGTTATGAGAAGGATGTGGGCGTCAAGAGTGATCTTGTGACAACAAACCCATCCATCCTGGAAATGCAGTGAGCAAAAATACAAAATTTACTTTGCTTTCACCCAGACATTTTCCTCTAATCTTGTGCCTTTTTTTTTTTTTTTAGAAATGATACATCCATTTACTTTCAGGTATGGATCTCTGAAGAAGTTTCGCCGTCCCTTTGTGGACAGCCAGCGCATATATGGTAATTCTTTGGTGATGTTCAGCCCATTCTCTTTATTTGGATACACAGCTGCATCCCTGCAGGCAGCATACACCATCCAGGACTTTGGTGGTCCCACTCGACCCGTCCTTTTGAACCCAGAGTACCATCGCAGTCTGGCTGCCTTCTGGCGTAAGAAAGGTCTGAAAGAAAAACGCCTGACCACTGGGATTCTGGTGGCGAGTCTGGCACTTGAAATCTGTGACACTGTGAATCTGTACGGGTTCTGGCCCTTCAATAACCACCCCTATGGATACCATAACCTTAAGCACCACTACTATGATGATGTTCAGCCTAAAACTCACTACCACTCCATGCCGACTGAGTTTAAACACTTGCTGGAGCTGCACAGGCAGGGAGTGCTCAAGGTTCATCTAGAGGACTGTCAAACCGGGAAAAATTAGACCCATGGATGACTGAAACAGTGGCGGATTTAAGAAATTTGGGGCCCAAGGCAAAGGCAGGTATGGGGCGCTCTGAAATGAGAAGACAACACACAAAACAACAGGTCAATTATACAGATACAGACATTTTAACAGACTACACATGCACTATTTTTTACCAGTAGGTTCTCTGATAGAATACTTAGGATGGATCACAAACATAGAATTGATTCCACTATATAAGTTGTAATTTCATGACTGTATATGTGACAGAGATGATTTACCTTTATACAGCTCAAATTTGGGCAGCAGCAGCAGCAAGCCAGTAGAGGCTGTTCTCTGTGTTGTGGTGCTGAAATGAGAAGACAACACACAAAACAACAGGTCAATTATACAGATACAGACATTTTAACAGACTACACATGCATTATTTGTTTTACCTTTTGTCCCTCTCTTCCTGTCCCTTTTTCACGTTGTCTCTCTCCCTTTTTACTTTCTTCTTCTTTTTCTCTTCTTGTCTTTTTCTCAGTCTTTGTAATTCTCTCCCTTTTGTCCTTGTCTTTTTTCTTCTTCTCTCCCTTTTACTCATGTTCCTCTCCCTTTTTTCTTTTCCTCTTCCTGTCTCTTTCTTGTAGTCTTTGTATTTCTCTCCCTTTTGTCCTTGTCTTTTTTCTTCTTCTTCTCTCTCTTTTACTCATATTCCTCTCCCTTTTTTCTTTTCCTCTTCCTGTATTTTTCTTGTAGTTTTTGTATTTCTCTCCCTTTTGTCCCTAAAATCTTATTGGCCTCAGCAAATCTTGCAATGAGGAGATCCATGATTTAATGCTAATATTTGTGATAAACTGAAAGAGTCTTGCTTTGAGGGGTGACTTCTTAAGAAGTCAAAACTCTTTAAAAAATCGTCTTGGGCCAGCTGGAAAATGCATCATGACAAGGCTGAAAACAGGCTGCAAGTCACAGGAAAGACTAGTGATGCTGCAAATAAATGACAATTGCTTAAACTGCCCAACAGTAAATGAATTCATTTAAAATTAGCTCAGCCTTAAACATCTACAGCAGTAAATGATAACACACATTAAAGCAATAATAATACAAAGCTATAACACTGACAGGGATCATTTTAATGCAGAGTGAGTAGTTGTTAATAACTTCCTTAAGTTACATAGTTTCTATTGTTTTCAATGCATGACTTAACACATTAAGGACTAAAAACACCTACCAAAATTACCTGTAAAACCTATGGGTGATTTTAGAAAGACCCCCCCAAAGCCTGAAGTTTTCCTGCAAATTCAACACAAAAAAACGCCTAAATAATTGATTTCTCATCCTCTGTAGCAAATAGAAACGAAATTCAAAGCTTACTTCAAAATGACCCATAAGATTTCCCGTCTTCAATGTCTCCAATATTTGGGGGGGGGGGGGATCACCCATTCGACAGTTTTGATTCTCACCAGTTGTTCATCTCCACACGACGGACCCTCCGCAACAGGTGTCGACGGCATCGTTTCACTTGCTGCCGGTTGTGGGTTGCTGCTGCTAGCCGCTGCCGCAGTGAAGAACGTCGTCACTTTAGTTAACTTTGAGAGCAGCTTTCTGCTTTCCTCCTTCTTTCTCCTCTTTTCAGCACCGCTGGGGTAGCTTCTTTTCATCTTCTTTTTCTTTTCTTTTCTTTACTCTTCTCTCCTCTTCTCTTCTCGTCTCTTCGCGCCGTTTGTTTTGTTTTGCTGCTGTCTTCCTAGATCCTTTCTGCACATGCGCAGTAAGATGGACTGAGCCAATGTAGTGGAGACTGAAGGGGGGGCCCCGAGACACACATAATACAATAAGCATTCTGCTGGCATTTTAGCGAAAGGATTTTAATCAAAAACATAATTAATGTGCGCAAATAGGTAATAACTGTATTAACTATAAGTGTATGAGGAGTTTTATGGGGCCCTCAGGAACTTGGGGCCCTAGGCAACCGCCTAGTTTTGCCTAATGGTAAGTCCGCCCCTGGACAGAAACAAACAGTGTCTGCTTTATTGGGATTCAGCCAACCATTTCTGTGCATCACAGAAAGTTCAAGTACACAAATTAAATCTTTGATTAAAAAAAATGTAAAATCTTCAGTATCAAAAATAGAAGTTCAGAAATATTTCACTGTCATTATTTAGTGTAATTCTAAATCCTATCTCAAAGAAAAGTTTCAAAAATGATTCAGACAAATAAAATAAATATACTCAACAAAAGAAGAAATAATGCAGGAAATGCATTTTTAAGACACTATAAAAACCAAGTACAGTGGTCCCCCCTCCATTGCTGGGGGTTTGGTCCCAGACTCACCTGTGAAAACTGAAAATCTGTGAAATAGAAATACTGTATCTTAATATACCCTAGGCATGTTTTTATAACTTTCATGGTACTTTTGAAAGAATTTTAAGGTCTTTAAACACACTTTCAAAACAACAGAAATACATTTAAACACATAAAAAGATATTGAGAGAGCAACAGCAATAGAAAACAGAAAAACACCACTCACTGTAGAGAGAGACGGGAACTGAAAGAGAACAAAGCAAGCATCTCTCCTCCCTGCTAGATGTGAAGCCCCGTGATACACAAACAGCCAATCTGCTGCAGAAAAAAAAATACCAACACTGTGACTGGCTGAATCGGTACGTACCGGCATTATATTGTGACATGCAAGATTTAAACTCATAAACAATGCTGCAGAATGCCGCGAAATGGCGAAAATGTAAAAGATATCAAAATTACTAGGTCTTACAGAAAAAAATGCGAAATACTGGAACCACAATATCACAGGGATTTACTGTACACTGATTACTTGGAATTTATGTTACTGCCATCTTCAACAGAAGATTCTTCTGGGCTGCCAACTTTTCAAAAAACCTTGGAGTGAGATTTGGTGGAGCCAATCAAAATTTGACACATACACTGCAGGTAGACATTCGACACAGAATGTCTCCTTTTGTGTTGGTTTAATCAACCAGGGATTTCAGGCCCCATGAACAGAAATCTTACTGGGCTTCCCATAGCTGGCCAGAAGGCCAGCGGAAAATTTTGATACTGCTTTACATAAAACTGCATTTTAATGATATTTTTGACTATCATTCCCATATTTGTTCAAAGAACAAGGCTCTGCAGGCTGTCTGATGGAGCAGGTGGACGGAACCATTTTACATAAATGGGGGGGGCTTGGGAAATGTTTGCTAAACAAATAAACTTCGTATTACCAATACATTGTGTATAAAATATGTGTAATTGTAAGTTTATTACTGAGTGTGATAATTTTTGTCAGTATTATAATTGTATTAGGGGCCTCTCTGGGCCCCTGACAATCATGGGCCCTTAGAATCCTTTTCCTTATTCTCCCCTTTTCTACGCCCCTGGGTTTGTTTATGCTCAACCAGCAATTCCAAGACCAGTGCTTTGCTCACCATAAACACTGGTCTGATCACCACTACAGCAGCTTTACAAGAACTGAAAGCTCAATACAAGTTCAAAAACTCCAAGAAATACTTTAATGAATAACCAAACTACATCAACCTATTCTTCAAAAATGTTTACCAAACTGTCAACAAGCAGCAATTAAAACAAAATCTGAATACGTCACAAAACTTTATTTAACATCCTGTTCATTAGCTTAAATACCATGCTGTGTTTACTTAAAACATGCCGGTGTTCTGACGTATTTTGCTGCCTTGTCAGATATTGGTACCCTTACCCCAACCTTAACCATAAACCTAACCAGAGAGTGAAGACATAGGGCGCATGTGCAGAACCACAAAATAGCAATTTTTGATGGGTAGCAAAAAATGACAGAACACCAACAGACTTCGGACAAAGGAGTTGAGATGTTACTTTACATGTTCTGAGAGTGCTTGTTGAACAAGTGGAGTGATCAAGAACTTATATGTTCAGTGTTTTAATACACTTAACTAATTGTGATCTCCAGCACACTGTCCGTGTGTCTGTGTGTGTAACATGTGTGAAGCCGGCTGGCGGGTTGGAATCTTTCAATAGTTAAAATTGCCAAACATTGTGTTTAAAAGTTCAGTGACAATGCGTGCGTCTCAAAGCCAATGCGAGAGTTGGCAGCCCTGATTCTTGTAGTGGTAACAGTGACTGCAAATTACTTATATTTTTTGAAATGCCATGAATCAGTCTGCCAAATGCACCATCACGGTGTTTTTTGCGAGCTATTCATTCCACTCAATCACTGAAAGGTGGTCAGAAAGTAAGCTGTTAGTGCGTTTTCCCCTAAGCCTCCAGATCTGCTCCTTGTAGGATCTCCATGCCCTGTCAAGATGCTGGGTATGGGCACCAGTTTGGCGATCTACAAGACTGACATGTGCCTGACTGAAATTTGTTTTTCCTGTCCTTTATGTGGTGCTCGGCACAGGTCCTATTTAAAAAGAACAGTAACAGACACATACACTCACCCACACTCAGGTTTGGGTAGATAAATATAATCAAGATGACATAATCAGGTTACAAAAAAAGTAAACATAATCAGCACAATGCAAAAATGTGTAATTATATTGTAGTTTGTTATAAGGATTACTTACTAGATTTTTCATTTAACGTGTCAGTTTCATCATCCCAAAACTATGAGGTAAAGCTGTAGACCTTCATGTCATCATACTTTACTTTCTGTGAGGGTTTGATTTGACCAGTTTTAAACGTTTGGTATATTCTACTGTAGCCTATATATAAGAAATTTACTCTTCTCAGGTTGCTACTTCTCGAAATGGTGACTTTGTTAAAATGAACTTTTGTTTAATGAATTTAGGATAATATAGTTTTTGTTCTTTTTTGTGTGTTTACATGAGGAATTAAGGATCAATATTTTGAGGAAGTGCTCCTTTTGCTTGACAACAGTCACCTTGATTTAATAAACAGCTGCAGCAAAAACTTTTACAAAACAAAAATCCTGTTTGTAGGTGGATATGTAGTTTACCCAGTTAAGGTTAACAGTAAGAATAGGTGACTTTGGTAAACTTTGTTTGCTATGCATTTATTTTGTAAATTTTGCACTGTTTTGATCTTAGGTTGCTTCACTTCCTGTTTTTAAAAAAACCCTCACAATTTTACTTTGAAAGGAAGTCAGTCAAATGAGAGACAGCAATCTGACCATGAAAAAGACATGCAGTTTTTGGTTTTGCAGCCTCTGTATGACATTAAGGTCTTTCACTCGTTAGGTTTGTGATTTTGGTAAAAGTTAAGGAAAGCTTTTCATGTGTTTTTTCTTTATTTCATTCAACAAATTAAAACATTAAACCATCAGTTTATAAGTCCAACCTTTTGTCAGAGGTATGCTAGTGTCTTTGCAATTTGTGCCAGTACTGTTTTTTTATGGTCGATTTGATTTCACAAACTGTATACGCTAAATATGCATGATGCATTTCATTTGCACCAAAAGTATTCTGAGATGTTTATTGACAGAAAAGCAATATCATGATGTTAGCTGTGACTCCTAGTCCTCCCAGTTCTTCGGCTGTTTGTGAGGCTTCCAGTCACTTCTGCTGCTGATCCTGCTGCACACCCGAGGCTGATCCACTCATCAAGCTCTTGCAGTATGTATACCTGACTCTTCACTCCAGTCTTCACCTGATTGTTCAGTCATCTCAGTGGATTGACATTCTTTGGATTTTCCACTCTGGTTGCCTCATCCTGCCGTGCTCTCAGCCTCCAGCTCTCTACATTGGCCTCTATTGTCAACTTTTTTCAGTGCTCCTGAATAAACTGTGCGAAGGAAGTCATCAGTTTCTGTTTTTGGGTCCTAAGTCTACTCCAAATTAACAAGCAATTCTGTTGCGACATTCATTTTTTTATTGAGTTATTATTTAGTACAATTATAATAATAATAAAATAATTATTGTTTCTTTATCCTTTTTTGGGGGGAGGGGAATTAAGCTATATACCAATTTTTGAAAAAAACATTTTATTTAAAATTATTTAAATTACATCACTGTTTTTAAATTACATTTCATGTAATTATTTAATCCAGTAGCCTGATTACATATCATATTAATCTGACCCAAACGTGCACATAAATCAACAGATAACTGCACATTTGTTCCAATTTACCTCAATCATTATGTCTTACCAAGCATAAACGTCTCCACTGTTTGTCTTTATCTTCAGTTTCATGTCCTCATGACATGTTCTGCATTTGACTCTTCTTTGAGGCAGCCTCCTCTTCTGAAGCCACTTTATTTACTTCAGGGCATTTCTTTTTGACATTTCCTCATTAATCAGCCTCCTAAGTCAGGTGAATCTGCTCATAATCATTGAACTGGTCTGATGGACTGAAAAAGCCACAATCCCACTTTAAACACACCATCAGCGTGGGGCGAAGGAACATGCCTCTGCTACGTCATCAACATACGTGTAGCCGCAGATAGCTGCAGGCATAGACGTTGGCTGCATTTGAAAAGTCCTCCCTAAGTCCTTTCCTATCCACTTTACCTTAACTTCGATGGAAAATGTCACAGGGTCAAGGAAAGGAGGGAATAAGATGGAAGGAAAGGAGAACTGCTGTAAAAGAAGAATTTGACTGCACTTTCACTTGGTGTCATATTTATGCTACAAAGATTTCTTGTGACGTATAAGCCATGACGAACTACAATGTTCCGAAAAAGAGAACTACAAGAAGCATCTTTGTCATCTGCTTTACCTCACAGCATAGTTTGGTGTCAGCTCCACCTGTTAACATTAACAATCCATGATCAAACGATTTACCTGTGACTGGTGTTTTGTCCTTTGGTCATGCAGTGTGTGTCCTAGTGGCAGCTGTGAGGTTAAGTGAGAGCATCTACAAATGTTGACATCTTTGACAGGGCACTTAAAACCTCAAGTCTGCTAATACTTGTTTCAGAAGCACTATTCTCCCTGTTTCATTCACATATAATTGTGAACATTGTTTAAATGTTAAATTTGTCATTATATTTGAAGTATTGTGAAATGCCTCATTGGTCCTTCTTTTATAGATTGTTTTTTAATAAACGTTATTAGAGACGCCATTGTTCTGTCTTATTATTGGCATGATTTACTTCATAAATTAAAAAAGATAAAAATGTGGTAATTCATATATAATATTAATAGAGGAAACAAGTACCATAAATGTATGTTTAATATTCATCAACATTGTAGGCGGTTATGGAAAAAAAGAAATGCTTTAAAGTAGGTGCTTTATAAATTATAACATGTAATTGTTTATCTGTCCTCCAATTTAAAAATGATTAAAAAGGAAATGAACTAAAGGCTATATTTTTGAAAGCACTGACTTTGAAGCATGTCTTTTTCTCTACACCTGTCAAAAATGTTTACTCAGTATTAGATACATATCTTAATAGTCTCACAAAACTCGTCCTTTCTCCCTTGTAAGTTTCCGTAAATGTTCGGCAGGTGACATATTTATGTACGTCACCTGCTGCAAGGCATTATGGGGTGCTCCTTTCTCTTTTCCTTTCCTAAAGGATGGTCCATTGTTTCCTAAGCTAAAGGACATAATAAAGGAAGCACCAAAATTCCTTTCCTTAACTTTTGGAGAATTCGAACAGCTCTTATGATGGCTGACGCTAAAATGCTTCTGGGTCATTTCTTCAGTTAGGAAGGTTCCTAACCAAAAAGGACTTTTCCAATGCACCCATAATATCCGTAGACACCTCACAGCTGACGCTGCCTATTGGAGCTGACATATCAGCCCATCTTGGATGGGTGGCCCTTGCACCGCCAGTGCATTTATATCTATTGGGGAAGGTGTATGCCCAACTACAATAATTATAACTACCCGGATTTTTACCTAATTTTCACACGGTTTGTTTTGTTCTAAATGGCAGAGATGTAGTTAAGACACAGGATGCTAACACACATTAAAAATGTGTGCTTTCATGCTGAAATACTTTGTATTATGCTCTTTTTTAATTGATTGTGCAATGAGACAGTACAGTGGGACAGACAGGCAAAAAATTTGTGAATAACATTTGTAGTTGTGTGTGTGGGGTGTGTGGGTGTGTGTGTGAGAGAGAGAGAGAGAGAGAGAGAGAGTGTGTGCTATAACCTAAGAATGTGATTGGTGATATTCAAAGTTGCATAATTATTACAGAGATGGATATGATATTAATTAGGGCTGTCCCGATCCAATATTGATATCGGATATCGGTCCGATATCAGCAAAAAAACAAATATCGGATTATATCGACCTGCATCTAAAATCTCCCATATAAGCACTCTGATACAAGCAGTCAATTCTAATTTTTTATATATATATATTTTATTTAATTGTAGTATATTTTTATGTCTAAGGTTAAATTTTTTTAAACTCATTGGTTAATAACAAATGGGTCAGTTTTTTTCATACCTACTATTGCTCACTACTGTTTTCTGTCTGAGTAATGTCACTTGATCAAGCCTTTTTCTTACAGCCCAAACTATAAAATAAGTAATAAAAGTATGTATGATTCCTGCTGATATCGTATCGGATCAATATCGGTATCGGCCAGTACTCAAGGCTGTAATATTGGTATCGTAACGGAGGTGAAAAAGTTGTATCGGGACACCCCTAATATTAATGGTGGTTAAGGCAAATGGTAGTAACAAGGGTTGCATGATCATAACAATAATAATAACAATGACAATCACAACAATAATAATAATGATAATAATAAATACTACAATTATTAAATAGTCAGAAGGAACAATACCAATAAAAGAAGTTAAAACAAAACTAAGTATAGAAGAGGAGAATGTATACATATATGTAAATAAGTCATTGACAATGCTAACTTTTATTAATATTAATAATAATAATAATAATAATAATAACAACAACAACAACAACAACAACAACAACAACAACAACAACAAAAGTAATAATACTAGCAGGAGGGCAAGGGTATGGAGGAGCCAAGCCATATTAAATTGGGATTATTTTTCTTCTTCTCTACCTTTCTTCCTTTTTCCTTCCTTTCCCCCCCAAAATTTAAAATAATAGGTTGCCTCAGGCCCCACCTGTCCGTAGGGGACCAGTCCGAAATCCCCAAACATCCCTGGCCATCGCCCCCAACCCTGAACATCCCAAAGTGCATGCGGCACAGCACCTGACCCTGTGTCTATATGTATTTCTATATTTAGTTATTATTATTATTATTATTATTATTATTATTATTATTATTATTATTATTATTATTATTATAGTTATTTATTATTATAATTATTGTTGTTGTTGTTTTTTCCCCTCCTTTTTTCCCCCTTTTCTTCTTCTTTTTTGGGAGGGGGGTGGTGTGTTTGAGTACATGTGGTGCATTAAAATAAGAGTGTGTGTGATGTATTAAAAAAAAAGGGTGAGGGGTTTGCCATGGGCTGGATTTTGTCATTTTTTTTTTTATGTCCCCTTTTCTTTGCTCTAAACTAGTGTGTAAGGCTTTAAAAAAGGTTATGTGCCACATGGGAACAATCCATCGAAGAGAGAAAGAAAAACATATGTATAATATTACAACAACTAGTAATAACAACATTGATAATAATAATAATAATAATAATAATAATAATAGTATTTTTTTTAAATCGTCATCACTGTCATTGTAGTATGTGTTAGTTAAGGGTGGAGTGTATTATGTATTATGCCCTTTAACAAAGACAGACATATGGAAGGGCATATTAATAAATGTATAAACACACACACACACACACACATATGTGTGTGTATATATATATATATATATATATATATATATATATATATATATATATATATATATATATATATATATATATATATATATATATATATACATGTATGATGTATGAACTTTATTTAACCAGAATAGCCTCGTTGAGATTAAGAACCTCATTTGCAAGAGTGTCCTGGCCAAGACAGGCAGCAGCACATTTACAATGTTACAGACAAAAAAAAAACAATTACACAGATACATACATATAAACCAATCTAGTCAGAGTCACAGAGCAACAAGTTTATCAGTCAAAGCATCTACAGCCTACTTCTTCTTCAATG
This sequence comes from Cetoscarus ocellatus, assembly GCA_037902135.1. Taxonomy (NCBI): domain Eukaryota; kingdom Metazoa; phylum Chordata; class Actinopteri; order Labriformes; family Labridae; genus Cetoscarus; species Cetoscarus ocellatus. The sequence goes on along the minus strand of JBAMNC010000711.1, from coordinate 12,988 downwards.
CCTTTAACCTGCCCTTAAAAAGAGACCAGCTCTCCAAGACACAGTTTTTCTTGCAGCAGATTCCAGTCTGCAGGAGCAGCATATCTGAAACTCCTTTTACCCATTTCAAGACAAACTTTAGGGACAGAGAGCAAAAGTAGATTTTGTGACAGAGTCACAGAACTAAGGCTGTAGCTTCCAGAACTTCTCAAGTGGATATAGTTACTTAAGTATGATGAAAGCAGGCCAAGTATAGCCTTGTAAATAAGGATATGCCAATGATTCAGCCTACGGATGGTAAGAGAGGGCCACCCAACTCGTTCATACAGAGTACAATGATGAGTTAAAGGCTTAAGATTAGTTATGAACCTTAGAGCCCCATGATAAACAGTATCCAAAGATTTAAGGCATTGAGAAGATGCATGCCGATATAAAACATCACCATAGTCAATCAGAGGCATGAAAGTAGCAGAAACAAGATGCTTTTTTGCAGCAAAAGAAAAACAAGACTTATTTCTGAAGTAAAAGCCCAACCACAGCCTTAGCTTCTTTACAAGCTGCTCAATATGAAGCTTAAAAGACAGAGAATCATCAATCACAAAACCAAGGTATTTACAAGAAGATACGGACTCAATCACATCACCCTGAGCGGTAACAATGGATGGCAGGTTCTGTGACCAGTGTTTGGAAATTGTGAACAACATCAGCTTTGTTTTTTCTGAATTCAAAACCAACTTCAGCTCCCTCAGATTTTCTTGCACAATATCAAAGGCTTCCTGCAGAAGGCAAAGGGCCTGATCTTGTGTGGGGGCCGAGCAATAAATAACAGTGTTGTCTGCATATAAATGAAAGTTAGCATTAGGGACATTATGACAGATACTGTTAATGTACAAAGTCAATAAAAGTGGACCTCTGGTTACCCGAAGGTAACCAGAGATCAGGCCATCAGCTTGTACACACTGTGATCTGTTTGATAAGTAGTTATCAAACCACCTAACTGATTGATCAGACAGACTACAACTGTGAAGTCTGTTTATTAAAATGACATGATTGACATTGTCAAAGGCCTTTGATAAAGCAATTAAAAGTGCTGCACAATTTTCCTTGAAGTCCAAATAGTTGATAAAATCACTGACCACTTTAAGAGCAGCTGTGGTTGTGCTAAAACCTGACTGATATATATATATATATATATATATATATATATATATATATATACATGTATATATCTATGCTGTGATGGATGTATTCAAAGCATTGGAAAAAACAGAGGGTGTACTCTCCAACGCTCCATTTTCATTAATCACTATATCAGAGAATACTTCGTTATCAAACGACAAATACAGCCAAGGAAATGAAGCTAACTCAAAGTTACATCTACGGGCAAAGTTATCCATTGAATTATCGCACCAAAATTATATTCCTTGTTTCCTGACTTCTGAAGGATAATTTATATGTCATCAGCTGGATGAACTGTCAGGTTTGTGCAGGGGTTAAAATGGGCCGGAGCCCACCAGAGCCCAGCTCCACCACCTACGGGCTGAGCTCCGCCATCTCGGCATTGAGCTCTGCCACCTTAGTCAAATACATTAATTACTCAATTCAAACTGGCAGTAGCACCATGGACTACAGCTCATTTTCGCTTGCACAGCCTGCCTGTCTCTCTCATAAGCATCATGATGCACAACAAATCAGAGCGCACCATCGTCCTCTGCTGGCCCCGTCTTCTTTAATACACAGCATCTACGAGTTAGTCACATCAACGTTATCGTTTGAATGAATGCAGCAGTTAATCCGCGGGAGTTTAAAATGACTTTTAAACCTAAGTAAGTGGATAAAATTAAATTTACATTTATGGTGAAGTTTTGTAATATCCAACAATTCAAACAGGCCAATAGTCAACCTTTATCGACTTTGCCCCTGTTTACACCAACAGACCAAATTGCGAACAGTGCATTAGATAGGGGCAGTAAGCTAAACGTTTCCAAGACGGCATTTTTTACCACTAATACTTTAAACTTTATTTAATACTACGTTGTTGGTGCTTCATTTTATGTGTAGAGACCCTAAGAAAGCTACTGAAGAGGTCTGGTGCTATCTGGAACAATATTAGTGGTTAAAAAAAATGCCGTTTCTGAAGAGCTTGGCTTACAGCCCCTATCTAATGCACTGTTAGTGATTTGGTCTGTTGGTGTAAAGAGAAAGAGAGGGGGAGAAGCTGCTGTCTAGGCCAGTGTTTCTCAACCAGGGGTCAGTGGACCCCTGGTGATCCGTGGTGTAATTGCAAGGTATCCTTAAAAATAAAATATATTAAAAAAGATTCTATGACATTTATTAAAAAACAAGATTATATTACTCAAATGTGACTGAGACCTGTATCTACCTAAACAACAGAGGGTAACAGGACTTTTTTTTCTGTAATTACATGTTTCACAAGTATAGTTTATTTATTTAAGATTGTATAATACAAATTTAACAGTCTGCATCATTTTCAAAATATGAGCCCCCTACTGCTTCATTTCTTAATAATGATTTTATTGTGATTTTTTTAATTCATTGTTTTTGATGTGGACATCACAATTACATTGGACAAACTGGATGCATTGTTTGAGTGTTTTAGCTCAGGCGCTAATTTACAACATTTGTCCACAGGAGGCTTTTGAGATGATAAAATAATAAAAGTAAAAAGAGAAGAGAGAGAAAAAAAACGCAGTGTAGAATAACATTACAACAATGAAAGAGAAGCAGTTTTTCCAGATTAAATATATACATAAGCTGTAAAGCAAAGGCAACATGGTCAAGCAATCATCCAGTTAAAATTATTAATAATGGAAGCACTGTTGTTTTGATTTTAGCCATTGTTTTGAGTCCTATGTTAAAAGCATTACTGTTGGTCTCAACTTTTAGATTAATGGGTAGAGAATCATCTGCAGGAGGGGGTTGCTGGAAAACTCAGGGTCCTCAGGGTAGATCAAAAATATGAACGGGGTCCAACACCCCAGAAAGGTTGAGAACCACTGGTCTAGGCTACCTATGGCTGTTACTGGCAGGATTATGTTCATGAATATTTATTTAACTGTTGGAAAACCTATTGTGAATGTTAGTATCTGATAATTTCATTGTTAAAGATAGAGGAGGATGAAGAAAAAAGAGGGCACAAATGAAGAATCACTGATTATTTTCAAGGGTGAGGATTGATTTGAAAAAGACAGATCAGTAAGTGAAAAGTCCATGGGGTCAAAATATTGTTTAAGTAGAATAATGGTGTTATTTGATTTAAAATATTAACAATTACTTTATACAGATTCTTTCATGTTTTAATTATCCATTGGCTCCTGAATATGCTCTGATGAGGCTCATCAGACTATTCACAGGAGCAGACTTTTTTTCTCCATCCATTGCTCTTTCTATTAATGTTAATTTAAAATGTGTTCCTGTAGTAAATTCATTACACTATCACTTGATAATTTACATATTTTTGCTGTGATTAGGGGATTGAAGAAAGCCGAGGTCATAGCCCATAGCAGCACCAGTAGTGGCACTCCAGTCCTTCAACAGCACAGGTCAAGCAGTAGAAAACGTGTCAAGCCAAGCCCAGCAGTGGCCCAGTAATGCAGACGAAGAACAGCTTCACCTGCAGCGCAGCCCAACAGTGTAGTACAATGCAGCAGCTTCAAACAGCCCAGCAGCGCAGCACAGCCAAACAGCATCATCCAGCCCAGCAGTACAGCAGAGCCCAGCAGTGCAGCACAGCCAAGCAGCACAGCACAGCCAAACAGCATCGACCAGCCCAGCAGTACAGCAGAGCCCAGCACAGCAGCACAGCACAACCCAGCAGTGTAGCACAGCCCAGCAGTGTAGCACAGCCCAGCACAGCAGCACAGCAGTATCAGCAGCTCAGTGCAGCTCAACCCAGCAACCACAGCACTGTCAAGACCACTCCAGCCGCAGTACAGCTCAGAACAAGCACTGCCTCATCAGCACAGACTAGCAAAGCCCAGCAGAGCAGCATAGCCACGGTCCAGGTGAGCTGCCCAGCACAGCACAGCATCAGCAGTAGCAACACAGGCCCAAGCAGTATCATCAGCTCTGCCCAAAGCAGTAACACGAACATTGAACTTAATTTTCCAGATTGCTGGGGACTTTCTCAGTACAAGTATTTCAAACATGTCTATCCATTTCTCTTTGTATCCAGTAAGCTGTTAGGGCGTTCAGTGTGCAAAAGTGCCACATCACTCAGTGTTTACAGAAAAGGATCACAGGTATAGATTTTCCAGTGAATGGCAAAACTGTAAAGTTTCTCCCCATGGATCAACAAAACACTGTCAAATGAAATCACGTCCCAAGAAAATACATGACCATAAGTCATCACAAAGTCACAAGCAAGCAGAGGCAATTCTAAAAAAGAGATCTGAAAAACAGTTAGATTCAAGTTTGCTAGTGGCCCAAGAGGCTCTGTGCTCCTCCACAATGTCAGTGTTCAGAACAGCATATTACATTGCAAAACTCAATAGACCCTTCACAGACCACCCTGAACTGCTTGACCTGCAAAAAGCAAATGTGGTAAACATTGGCAGGGTGCTGCACTCTAATGTGACTTGTGCAGATATTGTACAATTCATTTCAAAATAAATAAAATCTGCCCTAATCAAAAGCATAAGGTCTACAAGGCCTGACCTTACTATTCTTATTGACGAGGACACTGCCTTCAGTAAAAAGTCATGCCTGATTGTATACTTAAGGTGCTCCGTTAATAATTCGGACCCCACTACATTCTTCTTAGACCTGGTGGAGCTTGAGTCCACCAATGCAGAGGGGATAACTGAGGCACTTTTGAACTGCCTGTCAGCTCAAAGCCTTGACAGTGCCTTCCTCAGTGAGTGTTTAGTCGGGTTTTGCAGTGACAGAGCCTCTGTTATGTTAGGAAGAAAAGCTGGAGTCTACACCAGGCTTAAAAGCCAGTTTCCCCATCTCATTGGCTGGCATTGTTTAAACCATAGACTCCAGCTCTCAGTTGGTGATGCTGTCAAGAAATGTGTTGAGGTGAACCATTTCTCAAGTTTAATGGATAGATAATACTGTCTTTACCATCAGTCCCCAAAGAATCAGAGGGAACTCGATGCTGCTACCAGAGATCTTGGCATTCTTGTAAAGAAAATAGGCAGAGTCCTCGGTATACGATGAGTGGCATCATCTTACAGGACAGTGAACTCTGTTTGGACTATGCATGAGGCACTTTATTCACATTTCTCAGCAGCAGCTCAGGACTCTGAATGTAGTGCAAAGGAGAGAAGCATGTTTCAGGGTCTTGCAACTAAGCTGTCATCAGCTGATTTAATTAAAAACACGAGCCTCATGCTTGATGCTTTTGAGGAGCTTAAAGATTTGTCAGAGAGTTTGCAGTCAAGGGACATGTCATTATCATAAGCTGTGCACCAGGTTGAAAGGGAGATTGGCATCTGTTTAGCCAGACAACACCATCCAGGACCATACTACAAACAGGTGGCTGAGGCTGTAGAAAAAGAAAAATTCAATGGAGTAACACTCCACAGTGATCCAGGGGTTAAGACAGTCAATCCACAAAAGTTTTATGAGACACTTGGAGACAGCATGAAATCACGAATGGTGACAGAGACCGAAAAGGTACTTTTTGAAAAAATAAATGTGCTTCAGCCACAAGCTTGGCCATCCCCAATGCCAGCCCTTTATGGAGAGGATGAGGTGAGACAGCTGTGTGAACTGTTTGACATTAGTTTTGCTGGGGTCAGGCAAACATACAGAGATTTCAAAGAGAATCCAGGCGTTGCGGTAGCTGATGGACTGCTTAAGTTGCAGCAAGTGGTGAAGTCAATTGCTGTCAGCAGTGCTGACTGTGAAAGAGGATTTTCGGAAATGAACATAACAGTAACACCACTTAGAACGCAACTGAAAATGCAAACAGTGTCAGCACTAACGTTTATCTCTTTAGTAGGCCCTCCTCTAGACAAGTGGAATGCAATGAAATATGCAAAGAAATGGGTATTGGAAAGAAGATCAGCTGATCATGTGGCGTGTCCACAAAGAAGAAGACCACAACATAGGTCATAGGTACAACTGTATATGGGGGCTTGTTTGACTGCAACATGTGTGATGATCTGCTAATGTGGTTGTTTGTGTGTGCTGCCCTTACTATGTATGTTCTGTAAGCCTGTGTCCCTACACAGCACTTCTACTGTTAATATGGCCTATATTGTCATTTTTCCTACTGCGCTGCAACACTGTATTTTAGGGTGCCCCCACCTGTCAAATCCCATTTTAACCACTGGGTTTTTGTCCTTCCTAAGCAACAGGGAGATGACAGACAGGCTGCGCGACTGTATGATGTTCTTGTTTTCCTTTTACCATCAAAAGTGTGAAATACAGGAGTCCTGCCTTAACGCTGGCTCTAAGATGCCTTGTCTTCCAAAATGAACGAACAGAATGCGTAATAATATTGGACCAAGTAAAGGTCGATGATTGCATGGAGTAGTTTATATTGACCTCTTTGGGCCAGAAATTAAAATAACATGTAACTTTTCTTGGTTTGCAATGCAGTGACCTACCAGATTACTCTTGACATAGCTAGCTAACAGCCACCTGATTTGCCTCTAAACTGCCATCGTCTAAAAGCAATCAGACCTGCTGCTTAAGCCTACTCTTTGAGGCTTCCTACGCAAGCTATTTTGTACCCCCACTGCATCAATGTCATGCAGACTTTACGCTACTCAGAACCGGGTAAATCTAGACATTATGTTGGGTAAAGGAAATATCACTTGTGAGCCACATGTTTGAGTGGATTATGCTGAGAGCCACCCTTGTTGGTACAGCAGTTATGAATTCCAGGATCTTCCCAGCTGGTGTATGCCTCACAGTTTTGTGAATATGCATACATAACATGATTATACAGTGTTTACACTGTTTTATGGCCAGTGTGTCAATTCTTGAGTCCACAAGAGGCGTAGACAAGACCAGACCATGCCAGCTATGGCAAACATTCTTCCTCCCATTAAAAGCTTTCCCATTTTACAACATTGGACATAAAAAAGATAATAAAAAAATTTAAAACATTAGCCCTAGTCATCATCATGCAGGAATGCCATTATTACAGCTAGCAGTGAGCAGCATGTCTCCCTGAATTTGTTGCCCTTGCCTTTGGGTCATGTGGTCTGCCAGACTCCCTTGTATGCATTGTAAGTCTATTTTTTATTTATTATTTATTTGTTGTTTATTTGATCTGGATGTCACAATTACATTGGAAGAAAACAGATAACTTGTCTGAGTGTTTTAGCACATGTGCTAATTCACAACACTTGTCCACAGGAGGCTTTTGAAATTAAAAAATAATAAAAGTAAAATAGAAAAAAATGCAGTGTACAATAACTTTACAACAATAAAAGAGAAGCAGTTTTTTTCCAGATTAAATATATACATAAGATATTAAGCAAAGGCAACATGGTCAAGCAATCAACAAGTTAAAACTATTAATGTGAGCACTGTTGTTTGATTTTAACCATTGTTTGAGTCCTTTGTTAAAAGCATTACTATTGGTCTCTAGTTTTAGAGAGTTCCAAAGCTTTGCCCTATTTACAGAAAGAGCAGACTGACAGAATAAAGTCTGTTTCTTGGGACAAGACAATCACCACTGGTGAAGGCTCATGTGGTCGCCCTGTGGTCAATCTGACACCTGGTGGCCAATTCAGAAAATAGAAGCGACATAATTATTTAGACATTTAAAAAACATTTGCCCCTGGAGGACAAGAACTAAAGCTATTCTAGGGATATATGCACTATTATCAAAAAGAAACCTCTGTTTTGCATGTGTTGTTTTATTACACCAACAAAAGATCCTCAAAAAAAACGTACACATTTGATCCTTCGGACCAAATCGGTCCCCTTACCATAAAGTGCTATAAAAATATTATTTATTAATATTTTTTTCCACCTTAAATGACTCAATCTTTGAAAATTACTCGAGCCTGAAATATTCATATCAAGTTTTAATTATATTATGGGATTTTTAACCCTTTAAATGCCAGTTTGTTAACAGAAAACCACTGTTTTTTTATTGTAAAAAACAAAAACCATCAATAATTTTTATAATATACATTTCAGTGATTATTAGGTCATAATTTTGATTAGGCCCTGAGATGGGTCAGTGATTGGCAGCAACATTGATTTTGATGCATTGTTCATTTTTCTGCAGTGTCAAATTAAAGATAAATAATTAAATATATTGATATATTATGAAAAAATGGCTCCATCTGGTGGACAAATATAAAAATTACAGCCAGAAAGGTTCTACTGTTAAAATGAAATTTTAATATTAAGGAAGGCATTTATTTGTGTTTAGATAAATGTGGGGTCAAAAACAGCATTTATAATGGTTCCAGATGGGACAGATTTGGTCCAAAGGATCAAATATTGGGTTTTTTGTTGCTCAGCCATTTTAGGCAATTTTAATGAAATTACACAATATTTCTTTAATTTTTTGAAAATGATTATCCTTTGGCAAATTTGAGCTCTACTCATGCAACACAGCCAAAATTATACAAAAACTAGAAAAGCACTCAGAGAGCGCAGACCTCCGCCAAGCAGCTTCGGTCCACTTTGGCAAAAATGGTCCTATCTGGCAATGTTAAAGAATCCTTTAAAAAATTCCTGGATCCAGACGGTGATCTGGATCACCCCCAAAATTTAATCAGTTCTTCCATATCCCATTTCCGACAATTCCTGAAAATTTCATCCAAATCCGTTTAGAACTTTTCAAGTTATTTTGAACACAAACAAACAAACAGACAAACAGACAGACAGACAGAAAAACGCCGGCATAAAACATAACCTCCTTGGCAGAGGTAATAAAAACTCAAAGTGGCACAAAATGTCCCTAGGATCTTTTAAGGGTTAACTAGTGTAACTTTGCAAAACAGCTGGATAAGCTAAATTCCATGTTGGTCATATATAGACCAATCTTGCAATGCTCTCTCCAGTTGGAAAATGACCAAGCGTTGTATCTTTTAAAGGAAAAAGTGGTATTAAGCTCAGAGCGTGGTTGTCTTGCTGAAAAGCAAGAAGTGACTGTAAACCTCTAATGAATGTGACAGACAATAGATTTTTTTTTCTATCGCCTTCCAGTCCCTCTGGTGTGTAAAGTTATAACTTAAGATGTCCTTTTTTTCTGTTCTTTTGTGGGTGTAGGGGGTTGAAAAACTGTTTTTGCTAAAAATGAGGCCATTGCAGGAGTGCAAAAAGCAATAACAGAATTTTGAGAATGCAAAAATAAAGATTTCTCAATGAAAGAAAAACATCAGAGAAAATGTATATGTTTGCTGATATGACATTTATCACTGTTGTTATTCTAGGAGCATCCTTTCTCCAGTAAATCTCGGGACACGTGCTGTTGTTGGGAATGGAGGGATCCTGGCTGACAGTGGCTGTGGAGAGATGATTGATTCAGCTCAATTTGTCATCAGGTGAGACAGAATAATGTTGGACTGAGAGGGAGATGGAGATGTCAACCAACAACAACTTCAGCAATTAATTTTCGGTTGCAACACTTTTGTTGCTAATCCAGGTGCAACTTACCTCCTTTGGGAAATGGGTATGGGAAGGATGTGGGCGTCAAGACAGAGCTTGTGACAACAAACCCAACCATCCTGGATAAGAAGTGAGCAGGAAGACTGCACTGTCATGTGATAATGTTCCTGCAATCTTGTTTTTCTTTAATTAAATTTCTGTTTATTTCCAGGTATGAGGGTCTGATGAAGTATCATCGTCCATTTGTGGAGGATCTGCGCAAGTATGGTCACTCTTTGGTACTGCTTGGTCCATTCGCCATTGCAGCATACAAAGCTGTATCCCTGCGGGCAGTATACACAATTGAGGTGTCTTCTGGCATAAGCAAGGTCTGAAAGAAAGACGCCTGACCACTGGGGGAATGATGGTGAGTCTGGCGCTTGAACTCTGTGAAAACGTGCATCTGTTCAGGTTCTGGCCCTTCAATAATCATCCCCATGGACTCTATAACCTTAAGCACCACTACTATGATGATGTGCAACCTAAAACAAGTTTTCACACCATGCCAGCTGAGTTTGAACTCTCGCTGCAGCTGCACAATCAGGGAGTGCTTCAGCTTCATCTAGAGCAGTGGTTCTTAACTGGTCTGGCTTTGGGACCCACCATCACCCCTTTCTGTCAAGCTGCGACCCAAATTGAGAAACTGTTCAACTTCTCAATTTTTTAAAATAAATAGATGCTGCATTTGAAATCTGAGATAGAACAGAATATCACAGAAACACAAAAATGTCTGATTAGAAACCAAAATGAAATGCATGTGGTGATGTTAGGGAGGGGTATATTTCCTTTTTCACTCAATTAGCTGCATTTTAATTGAAACCAAAAAGAGCATCTGAGGGACACAAGGCTTCAGGACTTAAAATCTAACTGTAGCTGTGATAAGTCTGCTTTAGTGAATGCATAATGAACAGCCCTGTATTAATAATAATCAATTGGTAGCACTAAATAAGCTGAGACTGCCACAACACAACACACTTCAGTAACGACCTTTTTTTAACAGGAGCATTCATGCCCTAACATGAAATAAAAAAGTCCTGCTACTGAGAAGTTGTTTCTAAAAAGTCTTAAAACATGTAGCTTGAGCTGAGTACCTGCTTATTGATCATATAACAAACACCTTTCTATTAAAACAGTTGTTAATTAGCACTTAATTAGCATCACCTATTGATTAGGAGTGTGAATAGATGGCAGTCCAATCCAAAATGAAAGCACAGAATTTTTTTTGTAACACTTTTTGCCCAGGCAAAGGCTCTCGACCCACTGAAAAAGGGTTCGCGACCCACTTTTGGGTCACGACCCACCAGTTGAGAATCACTGGTCTAGAGGACTGTCAAACTGAGAAAAAGTAGACCCACGTAGGGCTAAGAGAACAGATGCTAAGTACCTGCTGGATTAAGCCAGATACTCATTAAGTCTTCTACACTATATTGCCAAAAGTATTTGCATCCAAATAATCAGAATCAGGTGTTCCAATCACTTCCATGGCCACAGGTGTATAAAATCAAGCACGTAGGCATGCAGACTGCTTTTACAAACATTTGTGAAAGAATGGGTCGCTCTCAGGAGCTCAGTGAATTCCAGTGTGGAACTGTGATAGGATGCCACCTGTGCAACAAATCCAGTCGTGAAATTTCCTCACTCCTAAATATTCCACAGTCAATTGTCAGCTTTATTATAAGAACGTGGAAGTGTTTGGGAACGACAGCAACTCAGCCACAAAGTGGTAGGCCACGTAAACTAATGGAGCGGGGTCATCGGATGCTGAGGCGCATAGTGCAAAGAGGTCACCAACTTTCTGCAGAGTCGATCGCTACAGACCTCCAAACTTCATGTGGCCTGTAGATTAGCTCCAGAACAGTGGGCAGAGAGCTTCATGGAATTGGTTTCCATGGCCGAGCAGCTGCATCCAAGCCAAATATCACCAAGTGCAATGCAAAGCATCAGATGCAGTGGTGTAAAGCACGCCGCCACTGAACTCTAGACCAGTGGAGACGCGTTCTCTGGAGTGACGAATCGCGCTTCTCCATCTGGCAATCTAATGGATGAGTCTGGGTTTGGCGGTTGCCAGGAGAACAGTACTTGTCTGACTGCATTGTGCCAAGTGTAAAGTTTGGTGGAGGGGGGATTATGGTGTGGGGTTGTTTTTCAGGAGCTGGGTTTGGCCCCCTTAGTTCCAGTGAAAGGAACTCTGAATGCTTCAGCATACCAAGACATTTTGGACAATTCCATACTCCCAACTTTGTGAGAACAGTTTGGAGCTGGCCCCCTTCCTCTTCCAACATGACTGTGCACCAGTGCACAAAGTAAGGTCCATAAAGACATGGATGACAGAGTCTGATGTGGATGAACTTGTCTGGCCTGCACAGAGTCCTGACCTCAACCCGATAGAACACCTTTGGGGATGAATTTAGAGCGGAGACTGAGAGCCAGGCCTTCTCGACCAACATCAGTGTGTGACCTCACAAATGCGCTTCTTGAAGAATGGTCAAAAAGTCCCATAAACACACTCCTAAACCTTGTGGACAGCCTTTCCAGAAGAGTTGAAGCTGTTATAGCTGCAAAGGGTGGTCCTACGTCATATTAAACCCTATGGATTAGGAATGGGATGTGCACTTAAGTTCATATGCGATCAAGGCAGGTGAGCGAATACTTTTGGCAATATAGTGTACGTTGTTTTAGCTCACCGGTCTGATAAATATGACTGATGATATAGATGAAATATGTCTAAGCAAAGACGATATTTACAGCTATAAAAAAACTGAGTTAGTCAATGGGGAGCTAAGACAGCTGAACCTAACAGTGCTGTATGTAATAATCCACCAGGGGGTTCTTTAACCAAAATAAAAAGGATGTCGAGACCAAAGACTGTAGAAAGACAATGACCTGCTCTCACCTCCACCTGCCTTCAGTGCTTCCTTTATTTTAAAGAGGCCATATTTTGTCTTCAACCAGGTTCATATATTCATTTTTGGTAACTGCTAGGGTATGTTCACAGTCACTAATGTCCAAAAAACCTCTACTTTTCATGTACCGGGTCTCTCAATCGTGCTGTTTTCTCAGTCTGCAATATGACTGAAACATCAAAAGCCAGTGATCCTCTTCGTAGCTATACATTAATTAGGAGCAAACTCTTAAAAGTGGGTTTCCTGGTTCATTCTAATCGCTATTTGCAAAATTTTCTGGGATCACTTGCAATGTGAGCCAATGTGAGGAAGTCTTTTTTGTCAATCTTTTTCTCCTCATTTTGTAACATTTATCCATGAGACAGAGTAGTTTTTTTGCCATTTGTTAAATGCACTTCATGGAGTCCCATTTTATTCAAGACACTTTTAAAGGACAAGAAAACAGCTGAAGCGGTTTGGGTGGGGTGACAGCAGGTCTGCACTTTACTTGGAAATGTCTAGTTAGGTCACACTTT
>JBAMNC010000702.1:600000-763602 GCA_037902135.1 Cetoscarus ocellatus | reverse complement strand
TATTTAATTGAACATTGTTTGAAAGGGATTTGAAACTCACTGTCCTGTTTTATTTCCATTTTACATAATGTTCCAACTCTTTTGGAAACTCTACACTGAAACAACAGTTCAGGCTTGAATGCTTTTTCTCATGGAGCAATTATCAAACCAGTAGAGCCTGCTCTTGCATTTACATGGCTCTTTAAAAGAGGGAGACAACACTCGTTCATTACCAAAAACACATCTGACAGTAATGATCAAATAATGGCTAACCTGATCAGTAATTAGCTTGGGTTTGACTTTTTAATCAATAACATCAGATGTGAGATAGTACTGCACTCTCTCTCATAAGTTTTCTGGACTGGACAACACCTAGCCAGTTACAGTGGAGTAAAAACAGCATCAGCTCCACAACAGGAAATAACTCTGGTCTAGGAAAACAAAATTCTTTACATAATTCAGTCAAAATGTTTTCTCTCCTCACCTGCTCAGTGTCGTTGAACTGCTCCACGGCTCGCAGCACCAGGCCCTCCTCCTCCGACAGCACATAGACGTCCTGGATCCCTTGTTCAAGGTGCTCTCCTGGCTGTAGGAAAAACGAACGCTCGCCCTGACAGAGAAAAAAGGTCCAAAAGGAAAAAACAGTCAGATTCAAGAGCATCTAAAAAATATATCACCTGGCACAGCAGATGGACAGTTTTACATATCCACAAAATATACACCGATCAGGCACAACATTATGACCCTGACAGGTGAAGTGAATGTCACTGATCTCTTCATCATGGCACCTGAGAGTGGGAGGGATGTATGAGGCAGTAAGTGAACATTTTGTCCTCACAGTTGATGTTAGTAGCAGGAAGAATAAGGATTTGAGCGAGTTTGACAAGGGCTGAATTGTGATGCTACATGACTGAGTCACAGCACCTCAAAACCGCAGCTCTTGTGGGGTGTTCCTGGTCTCCATTCAATATCTATCTAAAGTGGTCTGAGGACATAGGAAGAAGTTAAAGCTGGTTCTGATAGAAAGATGTCAGAAGACACGGTTTGTTTGTATAGCCGCAGACCAGTCAGGGTGGCAGGTGGTCAGACTGGTCTTGTCTCTTGCATTCATTGCAGGCCAGTCAGAAATTCACAATGAATTTGAAGCCTTGCAAAATGGATCTACCTGATGACAGACCTGGAATCTGGCAAATTCCACTGCTTTGCGAAGTTAAAAAAAATACATGAAAAAGAAAAAAAATCAACTTAAAAATCTTAAACAACTGATGAAAAGAAATAAGATGCTACAAAAGTAACACTTTAAATAAATTTGACACGTAAAATAAATGAGACTTACCCTTAAAACAGCCAACATAACAACAATAAGTCATATTATTTGATTAATAAACATGCACTAATAGGGCAGCCTTTTTTGTATTCTATATTTTGTTTTTGATTGTTTGCTGTAATTGCACAAAGACTGTAGTATTTTTTTAATTCCTCAAGTATGTTGCACTCTTAAGGAGCAGCTGTCTGTCTATAAAGAACTGTAATCTTTGAAAAACAGTACTTAGACAGAAAAGCTTACCAAAGATATTGTTGCAAGGCAGATCACAGTACAGAATAAAATTTACAAGATTATTTAAGTACTTTCTTAAGGGTGGAATTAGATGTTCGACACAGGCAGTGCTGGAAAAAAACAACCTTATGTCTGATTGATCCCTCCTTGTCTTTCAGCTCACGCCAGTTAGTGAACGCCGGGCCAGTGTTTATCCCTGTCCGGGCATTTAGCTTGTTACTCTTGTACTCTCCAGCTTCCTTTTTTTCGTCTCCTCAGATAAAACTTTTCTTTTCTTCAGGTTTTTCGCTGCTTCCGCCATGATAACAACGCTACATCAGCTTTCTTCTTCTTCTTGTTTAACGGCGGGTGGAATCCAACGTCAGAGAAGCATTACCGCCACCTACTATGCAGGAGTGTGAGCCAGAGGTCCCTATTTCCATGAGGAAAATAAGTGCATATTTACTTTAAACTAAATTCTGTTCATTAAATCTGTTTTAAAAATTCATAATCTGCTTTATTTTCTCCTTTTCCCAACGTTTAGCTTTCACTTCGAGGGGGAAGTGACGTATGCCGTAAAGCAGTCAAAGCAGTACAAATTTGTAGTTTTTTAGTGTGGAAGTGTTCCTACCATCCACATCGAAGTTACTCAGTGCCAGTGAAGGCGATACAGACCCCCTCAGACCATGACAGAGGTGTCATTCAACCTGTTGTAAGGTGACGTACCATCACAATGACTCTAGAAATATTATATTAGGGTGGAAAAAACTACATAGTGTTGGATTAATTTCTAGTAAGTGAAAAGCATGGAGCATATTGTTGAAATGTTTGTATTTCATTTCCAAAAGGTTGAAAAAACTCTTCATACTTTTCTGTCTTAAGGGCTTGTTACTTTTTCATGAAAAAATAGCAGGAATAAAGTAAAATGAGGGTGAGAAAACTAATGATTCAGCTCTTGGAGAATTTACAGGACTTAAGGAAAGGTGAACTCTCCTCACCTTCACCACCCTCTTCTGTCCCAGCTGAGGTTTCCCATCAGGTCCCACAGGGTCGAGTACCACACAGTACTGCCTGCTGCTCAGGGTGGTCACATTCACCACTCCCAACACCTCCTCTGCCACAGAGGGGATGTGAGCCTCTCTGTCAGCCATGGTGACCAGCCACTCCTCCCCTGTGCGACGTTCTCGCCCTCCAGCATCTTTGAATGGACGCAGAGCGCGGACATGGAGCGCTTTCTGAGAGTTAGCACAGACAACTTGTTAAGCACTTGAACCAAAACATGATATCACAATAAAATCATCAAGTTTCAACAAGATTAGGCAACAAACTCGTCTAACAGGAAATCATGGAGCCAGAGCAGGGCCAGCTACAGCCCATTAGGATAAATGAAGTCACCTTGTCAGTCAGGATGAAAGCGTTGACAATGTCGATAACCTCCTCATGAGCACCGGGCAGGTACGCTCCCACTTTACTGACCAGCCACTCCTCACCTGAGACAGAAAACACACTTCAGAACGCTAAAGCTGAAATCTCAATTTTAACCAATTAGGTTAAAATTAAATGTCACAAGGTCAATATTAGGGCTTAAAGATATATCGTTATCGTATCTATATCCAGATATGAACACTCAAGATATTAATATCGAAAAAGCAATGATATAAACGATATAGATTCCCCCTGTGCTTGCCCTGCATGTGCAGCTCTGGAAGTCACAACAAATTTCCTATTTATGATTGCCCTTGAATGCACCGCTAAAGCCAGCCAACCACAAACCTTTTTCATTTTCAAACTGTTTTGATTTTTCTGAAAAATGCTTGGTTTTCACCGAACCCATAGACATATAGTATTGTATCGTATCGTATCGATATCGAGATATCTGGCATGAATATCGAGATATGAAATTTTGTCCATATTGTTCAGCCCTAGTCAATATCATTACAAACTAGAAAAGTACTCCGAGAGCGCTGCCTTCCGTTTACATCTGAACTGGGAAGAGGGGAGTGTGAATGACGTGATATCCGAGTTATCAGCGTTCTAGTTACAAAGTCGAAAAAAACGTGCCGATCTACCAGGCTATTGTTAGCTGTTGCGTTAGCTGAAATCCTCCGCTGGCATTGCAAGGGAAGCTGGGAAATGTAGTGACATAGGCTTGAAAAACATTGACGTCAGTTTGCAAATAAACTAATTCCCATAATGACGTAAATGAATGGGATTTGCCATTATAAAGGTCAGTGTTTTTATGACGTCAATCTGGATCGGATCAGCACCAAAATGTAATGGCTTCTTTCTTGGACCAAACCACACCTCCGGTAAAATTTTCATGTAAATCCATCCTGGAGCTTTTGTGTAATCTTGCTATCAGACAAACAAACAAACAAACAGACCCTGGCGAAAACATAACCTCCTTGGTGGAGGTAATGAAACTCTAATTAACAGCGTTACAAAAACTCTGATTTAAGTTTCTCTGTTTTATACCTTGAATTTTTATTATGTGGTATGTCAGCAAATTATATTAACTAACCACATTTTAATTTGGACATTATGCATCTGTGTATATTATTATTCGCCGGGCAGACTTAACCTTGCACAGCTGCTGCATCTGCATTTCAATATCTGTCTTGCCAAGCTCCAATCATTGTACTCAGCTGAGAGCAGCACAACCCTTTAGATAAGGATAAGGTGGGAGCTTCAAGAGACAGCATGAAGTGACTGCTTGTACAAAGATTAGCATAGATGCTAACAGCTTCAGCAGCAGTTTTGTCAGATCTGGACTGTATTTCTTTATTAAATGAAAAACAAAAAACACTGACGCACATCTTGACTGAGTGGATATTTCCCCTCAACTTGTGACATGTTTTGGTGATAGTTTGTTCTACGAAGTGGCTCATGTTTTATGTTTTACACCACCTGCCTACTACATTATCTGATTAGCCCGTACTGAAAGTGATTGACAGGCTGATGTGCTTTTGAAAGGTTTTGCCCATTCCCAAACATTTTCTATGGACTGTTGCCCAGATGGACTTGCGAAATATACTGAACGGTCCATTTAGTGTGTTAGGTTAGGGTAGACGTAAACTAAGACATAGTAATTAATGATAATGTTTTTATTATTATAAGAAAACTCTTTTGATTTTCTTTATAGTAAAATCTGTGTTTGTGTGTGTTACCTGTGACTCTGCGGACTCCGCCTCTGTCCACTCCCTCCTTACGAGCTCTCAGTCTGATGGCCTGGTTCTCTCTGATCACTGTGGCCTTAATCGTCTCCAGCACAGCTACCTCCTTCCTGGGGATGTACGTCCCTGAAGTGAAAACATACTCCGTGAGTCAGAAATGTAAAAGAGGTTTTATGGACATATAAGAGGATTCTCTAAGCACTGGTTCAGATAGAAACTTAAAAACTACTCAATCACGTCTCCTGCTGCAAGAAATACCTATTTTCAATTTGTTTTTTTAATTATCATTTTACTAAAAATCTTATACTTAGAGAAAAAAAAATCATTAAAAGACAAATACAAAAGTAACGCGGACACTAGAACAACAGCACAGAGGTCACATCACCACAAGCTATACAACAGCCACTCAGTGAAAGTGGCAGTGCAGTTCAGTCTGTGAGGGCTTGGGCTCGGGACCGAAGGGGGGCTGGTTTAGATCCTGACTGGACCGTGCTTGGGAGATGGTTTGGTAACTGGGGAGATGCAAGCTAACTTCCTGGGGCACTGCTGTCAGTTATGGCAGTCCACGATGCAGCTGAAGGGATCTCTTGCCTTCAGAGCCTCGGGGCGTAGGGTTTGAGCCCGTAAACTTCATCGCTCGTAAACACGTATAAATGAAGTAGGGTCAACGTTGCTGGTGGTGCAGACAAATCATCAGGAATGATGGATGGTGAAATGACGACTTTGCTCCAGCAAAGAGATCTGAAGTATACCACTGAAAAAATGGTAAGGCAAACATTTCACAGTAAAATGTACGGACAGTTTCAATGCTAAATAGTGTGTAAAATGTATTGAAGTCTAATTTGAAAGTACACATCCATTTCTTTTTTGTCTATTATTTTAAATTAATTTACGTTTTAAGAGTGTGTGTGCGAGAATATTTGGACAAATACTCAATAAAAGCTACCAGTTTCCACCTGGTATATTTTAAAATATGGCAGCTCTATAGTGCTGTCAATGCAGCAGGTTGAAGTAATGGCCTAACTACACCCTGGTATATATAAGGATTTTTAAAATCTTAAGGGATTTTGAAACAATGAAAGAGTCCACACAAGAAAACAGATGTCAAATTTATTAACTTGTTCCTGTAGTGTGTGATCCTCCCCCTAGCAGTTTATTGTATACAATTTACAGGTTAAGCTGTTTAGATGCTTATGTTTTTTGGACAAATTGATGTGTTGGTCCTCCAGTCAATGCCATGGCTACATTTGCTTCCTGCATCAGCCAGCTTGCTGCCTGATTGGTTTTACTCTGATCCGTGCGACAAAATACAGAGGATGCGCTCGGCCGTCCTCAGTGCTCCTTCTGGTCATAACTATTGAACATGTTATATATTCACGATTTCAAGCGGGGGCAGCACAGATCCTCTTCCGAGAAGATAAAATGACTCTTGACACACCTCACACCACAGGATAATCAAACAAGGTCATCTTTAGGACCTCCAGATAATCAGACCTTTGCTGAGTTTGATCGGAAGCAGAGATCCAAGCTGAAAGTCAGCTCGATTGTGAAAACATACCAGGTCCTTCAAACAGCCACTCGTCTCCTGCGACCCTCTTCTCTCCTCCCTCGGCCTCAAAGTCCAGCAGAGCCTGCAGACGCAGGGCTGTGTCCGGGTACACGATCTGCAGCGGGGTCACCTCCTGATGTACAAACACAGATGGCTGATTATTATTATTGAAGTAATGTTGAAGAAAGTTTTTACTCTCAAGTTTTTATTCTATGATGAAGAACATGTTTTTCACTCATGGTAATATTAAAACTAATAAAAGCCATGATGCTTAAGATTGGGATAAAAAAGTCTATTGTTATCTCTAGAAAATGACAAATCAAGGTGACAAGTCATGAATTTAATAGTTTACAAAGGCTTTGTCTCATTATAAAGATGTCAATTTAGAATTGGACCCAGTGACACAGAAGGAAGAGGGACCACATTTACCTCAAAGATCTGTTTCTATTTAATAATCCCTCCGGTATACCAGGTGTTTTTGGATCATAGTTTAAATCTTATGTGTGCTGAACAAAGAAATGAAAAGTACATTTAAAAAGGGGCAGTTCGTGACCAGTGTAGATTGCATCTTTGGTGTTTTTTAGTAATTAATTGCTGCATTTTGGTGGTTAATTTCATTTTTATCATATTTTTAAGTTGAATTACCCTGTTGAAGATGTGAGGCAAGTGTTTCATCTGATGAGCACATAAATAAGAAGATGTTCTTTACCATAATGACCTTTATATTTATTTTTTAGGTGTCATATTTAAATCATTTTTAGCTGCTGCTCTTACTTGAGTTTACATTTACATCATCAAAATAAGAAAGGTAATTTAAGTAAAATTGTGCAAGGGAGCTTAAAACCCCAGGAAGGTAACATTACTATTGAAGTCAGTTCACTCAGTGATGTAGGGAAGATAAACTGAAAGACAACATCATACTGTTGTATATTTCCTAGCCCCCCAAAAATTCAAAATTAGCCAAAAAGTGTTTTCCCTTTAGATATTCATACTTTGAGCCACATTTAAGATCTGCATGTATTTGAAATGTACAACTGAGTTTTGTGTCTTTGTCAGTCTGGAAAGCTCAGTGGGACTGATCAGGTTTTTCACAGACCTCTTGGATCTCCTCCCCGGGGTAGAGGGGGAAAGGGTCCTGGTTCAGACGGATCTCCAGGTCGGCATGACGGAGCTTGGCCTGACCTGATTCGTCAAAAAGGACCTGCTTGTCAGCATCACGGGCGACTGGGTTGCTGACCACGCAGTAGTGACGTGGAGGTACCATGATCATTCGAACGGGTGCGAACAGGACTCTGAAGAAGAGCAGAAGAAGAAACAAACCCTCATTAAAGGCCTGACGTTTCCCTCGAGTGCTAAACCAAAGAATCTAATTCAAGCTTTATATTTAAAAAAGAAAAAAAAAAACCATCATGTTGAGAAAATATGATGAAGTACAAAAACAATGTTTTGTTGTGTTTGTGTTGTATTTTCAGGTTCATTATTTTGTATTCTTATTTGTCTGATTAAATGCAAACTGAATCGCAGTATCTTACAAAGGGGAGGCAATGGCTTCTTTGGCTTGCAGCTGTTTTATTTGAAGCTTTGTGTTTTATAATGTACATTAATAATTAGTATCCTGTAAAAAAAAAGGGCAGATCATATAAGATTATTCTTCTTTCTCCTTCTTTTGCTTTTGTTTTTGTATGCACTATTATTAATAAATGAAGAAGTGTTAATGACTAAATAGATGAATAGGTAAAAATCCTATACTTTTAAAACAATACCAGTGCCGTGACAGTTCATGTTACGGAAAAAAGAGGGCATTAATAAAACTGACTCTCAACAAGGCCCATGTGATAAAGCTTCTGTTGCCTGAAACATCCGTTTCTTTTGTTTGAGAGATTTACTGGGCAGCTAAGGCAGAGAAGGTTCAGCCTCTTTGACTCTGATATTTAGTGTGAGAAACTGGAAAGAAGCACAGAAATTTGTGCTGGTTGATATTTGACATTGTGGTAGCACCGTGTTTCAGTACCCTTTCCTGGCTCGCTCTCCAGAGAGTTTTTAAAATATTGATTCCTCTTTTTCAATTATTACTGACATTTCCCAGGCTCAATGATACAACTTAAGAATTATGTAGACATAGTTACAGTCAGGATCACAGGACATCAATACCACATCAATAACATTGTAAGACTCTGTCATCACATAATGCCTGTGTGTTTAGGCTCAAGAGCAGGTACTCTGAGTTTAAATGGGGTCACTGTTCTGACTTTAAGACAGAAGCAGAATAAGCAACTACAGTAAATGTATCCAGAGTAATCAATACTGAAATCAATACTTGCATGACTGCCTACAGTGATGTCTTTAAAAAAGTGCTTTGTCAAACAATCCTCTGCTGGTATGCTGATAAAATCACTGTGTGGGCAGAGAGGGGCAGTTAAGTTAATCCATAAATCCACAACAGCTCTGACCTGCTTTGATAAAGGATCATGATCACGGACATGGGCGTTAGTCACTGTAGTGTGTTAGTGTAGTGTGTGAGACATCAGAGAGCTTGGCCACAGTGATAACTCACTCATCTAATCATGGAGAGTGATTTGATCAGGAGCCTCGAGGGGCATCTTTTAAGAAACAGTATGTTCTGTTTTGGTGGAGTTTTATTAACAATTGTGAATGGGCATATTAATTGGTCAAAGGTTCCGTGTAACATATCCTAAAGGCTTTTATCTTCAATGACTAGAGAACAAATATAACATAGTACACTGCCTGGCCAAAAAAAAAGTCGCCACCAAAATACAGGGTCACACACTCTAATATTTCATTGAACTGCCTTTAGCTTTGATTACAGCACGCATTCGCTGTGGCATTGTTTCAATAAGCTTCTGCAATGTCACAAGATTTGTCACAGATCATAGCACTGCCCCAACAGGCTTGTACAGTAGGCACTAGGCATGATGGGTGCATCACTTCACCTGCCTCTCTTCTTACACTGATGCTCCCATCACTCTGGAACAGGGTAAATCTGGACTCATCAGACCACATGACCTTCTTCCAGTCCTCAAGAGTCCAATCTTTATGATGCCTTACTGTTTAGTGGTTTTCTTAAGGTTACACAGCTGTTCAGTCCCAATCCCTTGAGTTCCCTTCACATTGTGTGTGTGGAAATGCTCTTACTTTCACTATTAAACATACCCCTGAGTTCTACTGTTGTTTTTCTTCTATTTGATTTGGTCAAACGTTTAAGTGATCACCGATCACAATCATGCAGCATTTTTTTCGACCACATTTCTTTCTTGAAGACGATGCTTCCCCACTATCCTTCCAGTTTTTAATAATGCGTTGGACAGTTCTTAACCCAAGTTTAGTAGTTTCTGCAGTCTCCTTAGATGTTTTCTCTTCTTGATGCATGCCAGTGATTTGACCCTTCTTAAACAGACTAACATCTTTTCATGACCACAGGATGTGTCTTTCAACATGGTTGTTTAAGAAATGAGAAGCTACTCATTGCATCAGCCGGGGTTAAATAACTTGTTGCTTGCTGAAAGATAATCACACGTGCAGTAATTATCCAACAGGAGGCTGGTACCTATTTGCTTAATTAAATCCAGGTGGTGACTTTTTTTTTGGCCAGGCAGTGTATTTGATAGTGCGCGAGTCATCATCTTTTTAACTAGCTAATTATACATTTTGGGTGCTATTACTGTCTCTAGCTAACTAAGCAAAGCTAGAACCTGCAAACTAATTACAAAGTCTACAGGCTATCACCTTCTCTAGTTAACTCATGTAATAGTATGCCTGCTAGAACATGCATTGCAAATGAGATTTATTTTGCATTATTATTCTTGTACCTTCTGTAGGTTGTTTAACAAACGCTCACTAGAACCACGTTAGCTAATTAGGTAGTCTGCTAGCAGTTGCCTTTTCTAACTGGCCAATGAAAGAGCCTACTTGTTAGAACTTGCCAACTAATAACATCTTGCATCAATCTTTTCTAGCTAGTTTGCTTGCTTGTACCTTCTCTTGCTAGTTAATCAGCCTGCTAGCAAGAACATGCAATCTAACTATGCAGTCTGCTAGCCACCATCTATTAAGCTATAAACAAAACCGCCTGCTTTCCAGAGCTTGCTAGCTAATTATATAGTCTGCTAGCCATGTCATTTTTATAGCTAGCAATCAAATAATCTGCTAGGTAGGGACTTCTCTCAGTATTTTGTTAAATAATCTGCTTGCTAGAACTTGCTAGCTAACTTTTTACTCTTGTCAACTTTTTTATCTAGCCAGTGAAATAGCATGCCTCTGCAAGTAAGCTAAACAACTCCTTGCTAAGCACCTTTGTTTATTAACTAATTTAACTGTACACACGCTAGTAACCACTTTTGCACCACAGGAACTGTATCTAAAGAGATTCAACAAAGACTGAGTCTTTTGCTAAGCTAAGCTGACCATATGTCATCTATTTCATTTGAGTATGTCAACCCATAAAAAAATGATAAATAATTTTCAGAATTTTACCATGTTCCTTATAAATTAAGTCCATTAACAAACTATCATGCATTGTCTGACACACGTTAACAGACTCTTTCACAGTTAGAAATTGCATTTTTCTTAACTAATTTTACAATGCTAAGACAAAGCAAATGTTCAAGTTTATGTTATTTTATTATATGGACAAAATGTCCAAACACAGAACATTCCTGTAAAAATAGGGATAAGGGAGGATGTGAATGTCTAAGGATTTATTTAAACAAATTAATTATAAATTTAACATGAGCACTGGTGATGTGTGTCAGCCTTGGGAATTTGCTGCTGTTAGTCCGTCAGTGTTTTCTGCAGCTCAGTAGAAAAAAACTGTCTGACCTCTCATTGTCCTGGCGGATGTAGGTGAGAGGCCCAATCTCCACTCGGGCAATGTTGGTGTTTTGGTCCAGCACATGGATGTAATGATGGGGTGGGATGCGAATGATTGATGCATCCACAGGCCCCTCAAACTCCGGCCCGTTTCTTCCTCCTTTCTTCGACATGATTTGACCTAAGTGCTGCAGAGAGAAAAAAAGAGATGTAGCTGAGCAGATGTTAGAGGAAACCACAAAAAGGAAACAGGGTCTGAGAAAAAGTGTTTTTGTTTTTCCTGCCTTACGATATGTCACTAGGAATGGGAACTGATAATATTTTATCAATACCAATGCTATTAATGATCCTGCTAACTGATCCAATTCTTTAACGATTGATTCCCTTATTGATTTCTGCAGATATCCTGTGTGGGCAAATGTTGGCCTGTAGATTTTCAGTGGCAACAATGTCAAACACATGTCACAGCACAGATAACTGCTTCTTCAAGTTGCTGGTGTTTCCACTCACTTAAGGTTGGGCAATAGGCGCCTTTTGTAAAAAAAATAAGGCACAATTCTGACCGCTTCTGAACCCTGTCAGTGGAAGGAATTGATAAGGGAACTGATTAGCAAAAAGACTTATGATATCGATACTTTGATGGAGCTGTTAACAATTCTCAACTGGAATTGGTTTTCGATTCCCATCCCTATATGTCACTGACATGGCACACCCACAAACACATCTGTTAAATTAGCCAAAAAAGATCATTTCTGTTAAAGCAGGCTACATAGAAGTATAAAAATCCTAATTTGAAAGACAAAAAAAGTCTCTATTAATGAGTCACAAATCGAATTATTAAAACAAGTATGCATATATAATTATACTCCAGTACCAAAAATCACATGTGTAAACCAAAATGGCTGCTTTTTAACCAAGAAATTTCACAGCCAATAGTGGATAAAGAACTAAAACCTCAAACATTACAGTTCAAGCGTTTGCTTCATGATGAATAATGTCTTTCTTTTAGTATAAGTTTAATAAAAGTAATTATAGTAAAACAGTAAAATCAACAAACAGCATTACTAGTTATTGAACATTTATCTTATTTAATCTACTATGAATACAAGGAATAAAGATTGCGGTGGGTTTGGAGGGATAAAATTGGGTTGAAGGTGATAAAAACTTCTTCCATGTGGTTAAAATGTAACAACTTGGTATTTATTTTGATTTTCATGAACACATTTTTCTGCAATGGGGACAGACTGTTGGATGCAATAGTAGAGGAATTATGTTGTGAATCAGAACATTTTTCTCACTTCATACAATAAAACAATCTCACTGTCCTCGGTTATCAGGATGTTCTTCTTTTTTAAAATCTTACTTCCTTTTCAGGGGTGTTTCTTTAATTTTAGGACCTCTTTTTCAAAATAAAAAGAAGAATCTACACATGCATATAAGTCATTAAATCTCTGAGCTAATAAATGTAAAGTGCTTTTTTGATAAAGAGTTGGGACTCAGTGTAACATGTGAATAAAGCGTAATAAAATAATTCACTGGTCAAGTTCAATCTTAAGACCATTTTTGTGTTTATGGTGGTGACATATTTTTTGTGGTGGAGCCTGACCGGTGACTGAAAATTAGTTAACAGCTTCAGCCATCAGTCATTTCACTGCACTGAGTTCTGGACCGGCTGAACACTTCAACAATAATGTGACAAGTCAGGGTATGAAAATACAGATACACCAATACTTTACTGTACCACACTGTATTGATATTTTATCGTGCAATATTGATGTCTATTATTCAGTGATTTATAGAAATTAAGTGCATTGGTTTTGTATTGTGGTTCAGCCTCTGGCCCCTAGTTGGCAGCATAAATTCAGCCATTTACTCTTTTCTTTACATGTATCGTAATAATTTTTTCACTAAGACAGATAATAAAGTTTAATTATGTTGGTGGGACTATGCTATGTAACACTGATTAGAACCATATTCATATACAAATAATCTGGTTAGTTCTTGATACTATAAAAAACTCAAAATATAGACTACCTAGAAAATAAAATTGAACATATTGTGCTATATCATAATGTTGGGAAGCAAGGTGGCGCAAGAGGAAGTGCTCGTGTGTCACCGCAAGGTTACTGATGCAAACCCGGGTCGGTCAGAGCCTCTTCGATGAGCCGGACAGCCCGGCTTCCTCCCACAGACCAAAAAACATGCTTGTCAGGTTAACCAGTGACTCTAAATTGCCCATAGGTGTAGATGAGTGTATGAATAGTTGTCTGTCTTTATGACCCTACATCTGGTTGGACACCTGCCCAGGGTGTACACTGGCTCTCACCCACTGTCAGATGGGATATGCTCCAGTCCCCCATGACGCCAAAAGGGATAAGCAGGTAGATAATGGATGACTGAGCTGTAGTCTTTGACCACTCAGTGGGTCAACTATCCAGCTAAACAGACAAAATCACAGTGGACGGGGACCTCTGTGCAGATTGTGGAGAACCACAGCAAAGATTCTAGAGAAAAACTTAAGGTATACAAGCCTACTGGAGCTCACAGTTTGGTTTGGTGCCATAAAACAGTGAAAGTTGTTCAATGCTCAAAAACATCTTACAATCTACAGGTAATTTTGTTAAACGCCTAGAAAAGTACAATAATTGGGTCTAAAAGAAGCTCTCCTTGAAGCCTTAGCCATTCACAAATGACAGTGAATGGAGGTTCACCACTTTGTAAAGAACTGCATGGAATATAAACCTAAACTAGAAAGCACTCAAAAAGCGCAAACCTCGGCTAAGATAGCTCACATATTGGTGTTACATCTGTAAGCAATAAGTCCATGATAGAGTTACCATCATAATATGATTCCTTGACCTTGAAAACTCGCACCTAGCACTCAGAATCATGTTGATATCATTATTCGTTAGACAGTTATTGAGCAAAAACGATGGTTCACTAATGGCAGTTATCTGGATCATCACCAAAGTTTAATAATTATTTTAAGTTGGGCCATCACCAACGTCTCCTTTTCTCCAAAATCCTTCCAGTAGTTTTTGTGTTATGTTGTTAACAGACAAACAAATATACGTCGGCAAAAACATAACCTCCTTTGCAGAGAAATAGGTTGAAAAAGATAAGCAACTCACAGTATTTTGTTTTTATCGTAATTTAAAATAGTATCCCAACTCTTTTGGAATTATTCATTCTTTAGATTATGGATTTTAATTACTCACATTCATTGGCTCACTTTTAAAATGTGGAAGGCAGTAGAGGATCAGTTAGCTCGTGGAAGTTTACAATACAAAAAAAATATACAATATACATACAAAAAAGTACTAAAAAGTATCAGATGCAGTGCAGAGCAGTAAAATTCCTTTTTCAGATGTCAAAAGTTTGAGGAGTAGGTGGTATCATAAGACTAATGAACTGTTGAGTAGATGCTCTCCCATCAGTCGTGTCTTTATTTTCTTCTCCCTCTAAACTGAATGTAAATGTTTATTCAAAGCTGCTGTTACACAAGTACACAGTCTTAACATTGTGTGTGTTCAAACCAACACCCATCACTGCGTACACTTTGTCCTGTGTGTGATTTCTGTCATAGGTGTGTCCATGTGTAAGCATACCTGAGCTCCACCCTCAGACGTTTTGTGTATTCAAAAACAGTGAAGTCTGTTAAAGACACTATTTCAGGCAGTCCGGTTTAACATGAGTGCTCTGTTCATGCAGTTGAATTCTTCTTCATACAAACAAGTTTCTCTTCGGAATTTCCTCTGAATCATACTTGACTTTGAACTCAACTCCTTTAGATCAGGGCAGACCTACTCCCCCCAACCATACTGACTTATAACTCAATCCCCTAAATCCTGTAAAATTCAGAGTAGAGATCTCCCATCAGCTCTAGGTAGATTTTATCAGGCCTTGTCAAGCCCTTGGAATAAGTGAGTTGCAATGATTTAAGATAAACCGGAGACAATAAAAGTATTGTATCATTTAACTGATGAGTAACTGTGTTTGTAATTTTGTAATTCCCTGCAGCGATTTGTTTTTTTACTTGGCCTCACTGAGTTCACTTTCACTTTCAGTCTTTAAACATATTTCTTCAGATGGGGGATGAGTCAAACACTTTCACCTCTCTTATTACAGATAGCTGCATGTAGACTGGTCTTTGCTGGCACAGGGTAACCATCTGATATCTCTTAATGTTTTTTTCTTCCAAAAATTTCAGTCCAAACATAAGAAGCAAACAGCACAGTATCATACGAAGAACTAAGTCAAAATGGATTCAAATCAAAGGGACAGGAAAATGCTGGTTACTGTAAATTCGAGTTAATGATTATGGTTTATGACTCTGAAACAGGAACAACTCTATTATATTATATGATACTGGATATTGATGCATCTGTGCAAATGTCAAGTTTTGGCATCATTGTAAAACACTGCTGAAGCCACAGCTGAAATCATTTTACAGCATCATATCAACTTTTTATTTGGGGGGCCATATCTTCAGTTTAGTGATACTACAACATACAATGTAAGTATAGTAAAAGCAGAGCAGACAGCAAACTATGAACTACCAAACACACGAGAAAAGGATTGAAAAACATTTGTATATTTGAAAATATAGAGTGATTATTGTACAGATGTAAAATGCTCACTCTGTAATTTCATAAAGTTCATTAACTTGAAGCTTTATTAAGATAGGATGTTTGTACTTAGGGGGGATGGGAGGAAGTTGCGTTGAACTGGTTGGCCACCACCATGATTATATTGGCAATTCATTAAATACATGTCAAAATTGGGCCATTAAAACAAGGAGCCCTTTTTTTTTTTTTTTACAACCACCCCATTCAGCTTCCTTGTTAACATGGTTACTCATTGGCATCGTAACATATGCATGTAAAGCCATAAAACGCAATTTGACGACCCCACTATGAAATAAAATCAGCAAGTTTCTTACTAAAGCACATACAACTTAGTTCAAGATGCCTGTTTGGTAAAGGGCAAGTTAAGTTGATGATGAAAACATTCCCTAAAAAATGTCATCATGATCCATTTATAAGTACAAGGTAGACACTGCATGAATTCAGAGTTTCTCTTTGTGGGCCCTTTAATTACTCAGGTCCCCAGAAAGCTTTACCCTTTACCCCCCTTATGTGCGGCCTTGTGGGTGAGTATACTTGTATTGTTATCAGTACAATCCCAGTATTCGGCCTCTTGTTTTAGTTTCTTGCAACTCCAAATCACAGTTTTGTTTTTTTTACCACCAAATAACACAGCCATGTTGTTGATCTTCTTCATT
Organism: Cetoscarus ocellatus; assembly: GCA_037902135.1. NCBI lineage: Eukaryota > Metazoa > Chordata > Actinopteri > Labriformes > Labridae > Cetoscarus > Cetoscarus ocellatus. The sequence goes on along the minus strand of JBAMNC010000702.1, from coordinate 747,253 downwards.
ATAGCCTTTTTGGGTCTGTAAGTCTCTGCCAGTTGTGTTATTGATTACATACCAGGTTGCATTGAGATTTTCTGAGTCATATTTCACTGAGAAAGAGAAGATGGGAGGTGCCTTTTACTGCTTGGTGTTCTCTGGTATTACAAACAATCTACCATTGTTCTGTGCAAATGTGCATGAACAGCAGGCCTGCCGACAATTATGGACCTGTTTCTTTTTTACTGTCTCAGTTGCCATGCAAATATTAATCCAGTTTATCAGTGGGACAGCTGCTCATGTTGGAAAATTAATTATTGCAAGGGCAGCTTCCTGGTTGTACTAAAAACTTCTACCAAAGCTGAAGGCAAAGTCTGTACACTTCTCCGCTAATATGTTAACATGGTTGGTAGTAAGTAATCATATCTGGAAGACAATCATTTTTTAACATTTTTATAATCTAAAGAAGGCTTTATCCAATTCGTCTTGCACTAGAAACGCTAGGTAGTTCTGTTTTTTTTCGGTATGGCCTTAAAATCAGAGAGGATGCCGTCTCCTTGCGCTATTTTTGCTCTCGTAGAACTGCTTGGCTTTGCTGTTTGTGAAGTCTATCAGATGTTAAATGTAGAAACTTTCTACGTTAAATGAATTTCACAAATATAAGAGATACGCCGAATATACCTTAAGCTTCTGTTCATTTACAAAACATTCGAATTTCTTTCCTAGTATGCGTAAATGATTGCAGAATTGTCAGAAAGGTGTAAAGTCCAAGAATCCATCATGGAGTTCTGCTTGAGAGGAGTGGTGCAGCTGCTCAGGGGTTCTTACCTCGTCCTGGTGTGCGAAGCGGCAAGTTGCGGGACGCAGACAGCTCCGACGGGTCCTGACTCACTGACGGTGGTTTCCCTGGTGGAAACTCGTATAGATACAAGGGGCAAACAACAAGACAGCTGGAGTGTAATTAGGGGGGCGTTACAGCCAGCGTGTGGATCCCGGAAGAAGAGAATGCAGCAGTCATGTGGTTTACGGTAGGTGGATGAGTCAGTCCGCACGTCAGGAACACATGAAATGGAAAAGTAGGTCCAAACAAAGATACGTGAGGCCACAGAAGGTTGTCTTTCATTGTCTTTCTACAATTTAATAATGATGAGAGGGATTTATTAGTCATGCGCCAAACCTGTCAGAAAATGTTGGAAACAGTGACACCTGCTGGTAGCTAACTGGTACTGCAACTGTTTTGACTTAATGCGTCAATGTGACATAATGTTACTGGACTGCTTGTAGAGTTTTACTGCATAATGGCGCACAACGGCTTTATGGGATATACATTCCCAGAGGACAGAACATACAGTGGTGAGTCACTTGTTCTATGACCTTATAACCCCTAAAAGTAATCAGTTTATCATCAAGTCAGCTACAGCGTCTATCGGTCTGTGTGCCTTTGTCCAACCTTGACTTGGCCTCACTTTCGGTGAGTAGGTTGATCCAAAGTTAGGCTGGAAAAGGTTCACAGCACGGCTGCTTCCAAAGATAAGGTGCTTTTGAAACCAGAAGTCAGATTGTCAATGTTGCAAATTAGATATGTCATTGGGAACGCCCCCCTTTGGTCTGAATTTTGTACTCCAGAAGTCAGGTGATCTTCAGGTACCCCGACTTTACCAGCTCATAACTGGAACATGTTTAACAGGAATGTGACATAATCCCCAACTCTGAGTTCTGAGATAAAACTGACAATGGGCTATGAATACCCACTACAGTATTTAAACACCTAACATCAGTTCATTTCTTTCTATAGTCAATGAATTTAACCCCAACTTCCTAGTCCTTATACCTGTGGCATAAGAGATGTGAAAAATGAATGATAATAATGCAAAACACACTTTAAATATTTTTTAAACATGAAAATATGAGTCCATAATCTGTCTGAAACTGGCTTGAATTCTGTGCTCAGCTCATTGGATTAAGTACTGCTGCTTGCATTATTAATCTGCTTTATGCTGTAAATGTTGATGAATGACAACTGGCAACAACTATATATCTGCACCTTCTGTGACTTGACTATGACTTTGTGTCATATTTATGCAACAATTCCTTGTGAGGTAGGTAAGCCATGATGAACTACAATGTTCTGAAAATGAGAACTGCAAGAAGCGTCTTTGACATCTGCTTTACCTCACAGCGTTGTTTGTGTCAGCTTGACCTATTATCATTAACAATCTATGATCAAACGACTTACCTGTGCTGGTGTTTTGGCCTTTAACCATGCAGTGTGTGTTTTCTGCTCACAGCTGTGAGGTCAGGTGAGAGCATCTCTAAATGTTGACATCTTTGGCAGAGCCCTGAAAAACTGAAGTCTGATAATACATGCAGAATGTTTCAGAAGCACTATTCTACCTATTTCATTCACGTATATTATTGTGAAAGTTGTTTAAATTTGTCATATTTGAAGTATTGTAAAATGCCTCATTGGTCCTTCTTTTATTGAATGTTTTTTAATAAACATTATTAGAGACCCCATTGTTCTGTCTTATTATTAGCATGATTTACTTCAGAAAATAAGATGGAAATGTGATGATTAACATTCAATATTAATTTGGGAAAGAAGGACCACAATTGTTTTTTTAGTATTCATCAACATTGTAGGCGGTTATGGAGAAAAAGAAATGCTTTAAAGTAAGTGCTTTATAAATTATAACATGTAATTGTTTATCTGTCCATCAATTTAAAAATGATTTAAAAAGAAATGGACTAAAACTTATGTTTTCGAAAGCACTGACTTTGAAGCAGATCTTTTTCTTTATACCTGTCAAAAACATTTACACAGTAATGTACATATACATATCTTCATAGTCCCACAAAACCTGTCCTTTTTCCATTGCAAGTTTCCATAGATGTTCAGCAGGTGCCATATATGTATATGTATATATATATATACACACACACACACTAACATATATACATACATATACATGTATACACACACACATATATATACATACATACATATATAAAGATATATTTATACATACACATCTATACACGCACAAAAACACACACACACCCATATATATATATATATGTATATATATATGTGTATATATATATATATATATATATATATATATATATATATATATATATATATATATATATATATACATACATACATATATACATACATATATATATATATATGTATATATATTGCTGCAAGGCATTATGGGGCGCTCCTTTCTTTTCGCAAAGGATGGTCCAGTGTTTCCTAAGCTAAAGAAGATAATAAAGGAAGAAGCGAACTTCCTTTCCTCAACTTTTGGAGAATTCAAACAGCTCTTATCATGGCCGACGCTACATCCAGTAAGGAAGGTTCCCAACCAGAAAGGACTTCTCAAATGCAGCCATAGCGTCTGTCTGTGAAGAGTGGAAAAAAATATGGTGGAGGCTGTATAGCTATTACATAATAAACTCCAGGAAGTACAAAATGGAGCATTTTAGGTGCATTTCCTTTAAACAGGCATACACATTTCTCTGTGAACTGAGAGTTTAACAAAACGTGTCATGTTCCTCTGCTCTCCAACCCTCTTTACCAGCATTAAAAGCAACGTAAATGGATTTTTCAGTACATGGGATGCTGAAGTAGTCAGAAGACGAGGGAAGAGCTATACAAGCCAAAGTTAATTTACAAATAAAGATATACATTAATCACATTGTTTGTCATGCCCTGTCTTTAAAGTCCTGTATTTTTTAGAATTTATCTTCAACATTTCCTGGAAAAATAGAACAGGAACTTAAGATAGTGTAAAAAAAAAAAAAAAAAAAATCCGATCTAAAGGCTCCTTAAAGAGCAACTTATAAAAAGATGAAACTTAGAAAGTTGCCACTGAGTCCCCTCTGGAGGTTCACACCACTGAAAATTTAAACCACAAAGCAGACCAGCCCCATAGAGAGTAAATAATTTTATTAACATTCACAATTCTTCATCAGCCAAAATGCTAAATGACCAAATATAAATCCTACACACAAAACCGTGACAAAAAAATCATCTTAATTGTGGAATTTCAAAATAAAATCGTGCCAGCTGTAGCATCAAATAGTTAAGTATAGTTGTGTTAACTGGAGCACCAGGAAAGCTAACACAAAGTAAAAAAGCATTAACATGATCCCTACCTGCTGAGCTACATTAGTAAGTAGTGAGGTCCCTTTTTTAATTTCATTTTGTGATATAAAAATTTGAATACTGAGCGGTTTCAGGCTACAACAGGTTCTAGAAAGCTCTAACATTTACATAGGTTTGCTGTTATAAACCTGTCTTTTCTCGACCTAATTATACTGTAGTCACTGGATATACTTTTGTTATTACACAGGAAAATTTTAATAAAAAGATAAAAATACTGGTGCTCAAGATCTGCGTGTAGCCAATATTCCTTGGAATGCACCAATTCACAGATACCTTAAGAGAAAAACAGATTTCCAGGGTGCCTCATAGTACACAGTACATTACACTTTGCATTCAGACTGACGTTGCTTCCCTTGCCGCACTTCCCTGAGTCCCGTCTTTATAGATTTTTGTATGAGATGAATAACAGAGGAGGAAAAAAATTAACAACTGAAGGCTTGTGCTGCGTTCTTAACCCTCATCCTCATTTCTTTATAGGTCAATACTCGCAGGCATTATTTTGAAAAACCCACAACTTGATCACATTGGAGAAAAACGTACTGTTGCTCACCAGAGTTTTATCTGCATATTTAGTAACACGATCAAGAAAAGCATCAGATATAAAGGAGGGATGTCACTGAACTTCAGGCTAGTTGACAAATGTTACTCCAAATGTTCTGTACCTTAAAATTTGATAAATATACACACTTAGATGTAGCTTCAGGACTTCTGATATACGTCTACTCTGATATACGGGTGCCATTTTGGAGAGGGGTAACTGCAGTACAAAACAAATAAAAATCTACAACAGCAGGGGGTCTTACAAAAGTAAAAATGTGTTTATCTTGCTGAAAAGTGACCAACACAGCACATATATATTAATGATCCAGGATACTTGATTAACCTCTTTGTACTCTTAATATTTAACTATACTCTCCTTGTCTTAAAGGTTAAAAATGTCCTCATTACACTTGACTCACAATTAAAGCTGTTTCACCAAATTGTGATCCCACAGTCTGTTGTGAATGATAAAGCAAGCTATATGTTGCCACATTTTAAGTTAACACCAGGGTTTGACCTGCAGAAAGACTCCATCTTATTACTTATTCACTGGTATTTTCATTACAACACAGCTTTTTTTGTACTTTCTTAACTCAATTTGAGGAACTATAATTATTGACAAACTGATTGTGAAAGAAATTAAGATTGAGGCAGGCCATTTGTAACCTTAAGACAACACAAAGGTCAACTAAAAAAATGCAATATTTATACTGAGTACTCGTCAGGCAATGAAAGAGTAGTGGGACATTGAGAGAATACAAGAAAGCTTGAGGGGAAAATTCAGAGAAGGTAAGGGTGAGTTCACAAATGCAGCTTATTAAGGTACACTTGGGAATTTTTCATTGTTTTAGTGCATGTATGAATTGGGTTAAAATCACTGAGATAACATGTTTTGTGGACACGTAGTCTCATGTGCAGGGTAAGAATATGTGGGGTTTTTAAGGATTACTTACAGTTGCTTAATACCTGCAAAAAATTACCCAACCTCCAACACAATTGTGATTGAAACAGTTTTAACAGAAACGGCTTCATGTTTGATCTGTTTTACAGAAATCCACATGTAAGCCATAATAAGCCAACTCTAGACTGTGAGAACAGGTATACTGGAGTCAAGCCCGGTGATTAAAACAGGGAAAATCCCTGATAGAAGAAGCCAAGACATCCAAATCTTCCCATGTAGCTGGCTGCAGGATGGCTGATAGGGACTGATCTCACTTTTAAAGACTAAGAAATACTTGATATATGTTACAAATGTAAAATATCAAACTAAATATATGTTAATTAGACTAAAATATATTTTTAATAGCTATATTTAATAGGGATGCACAATACTGTGGATAGCCAATATGCTGATATTTCCAAAATTATGAAAGAGTACGAGGTATCTCTCTCTTTTCTAAAGCTGACCTGTTACTGAGTGAGAAAATGATGTGGACTAAGGAAAATAACATTTCACTCTTTAAAGGAAAACACTATTGTTTTTAAAATGTAAATATTCAGCAATAATAGGGTGAAGCTACATTTATACATTCAGTGGGTATTACAGCCATATATGTGATGTATCGCTGCTGTCAGGCACAAATCTCTTATCTCCATTTTTTTTCATAAAACAGAGTTATTGTTCACTTTCTGTGTTTGAGAGTGGATTTTAGAAACTTTTGACCAAATCAAAGTACAAAAGAATAGTTCGCAGTCAAGACAATACTATATTTATTCATTCATTAGTGGGGTGTTTCTTTCATTTCCTGAAAAGTAGCAGTTTTGGAGATGAAAGAGGTTTGTGCCTGACAGCAGCGAAATATCAGCAGAAAATCTGTTGATACCGGCGTTCTACTTTTTAAGCTGATATCTGCCTTTAGCAGTATTATGTTGATATTTTGAATCCCTGTTTTGTAATCAAGCCCCTAAAGCAGGAGCCAAGAAGAAACTGTCCCCTGTACAAAGGTAGCCGACGATCCCCGGCCTACACGGAGGGAAAGAGGACTAACGCTGTTGAAGAGGAGGGGGCTGGGTGGTAAAATGAAGCGGCAGAATGATGGGTTTTTTTAAATGCTGTAACAAGTTCAGAAAATGCTCCAGTATGAATCTAATCCACAAAATGCAACATGATGACGATGTAAAAACCTCAAGCTTTTGTAGCCCTGCGCATCAAAACAATCCCACCATAAACCATTAACCTGTATTCTTAAAAATTACTAATCTGGAAAAATTGAGATGCATATCAAATATCACCATTCAATTATATCGAGATATACCCGTAAAATTTGGTCTATGTCGCCTATCGTTATCTTGAAGCCCACATTTCAATCAAGTTTTCTGGATCATTGATACGTATCTAATACCAAACAAAAGGTTTGGAAATTAATTACCTACATTTTGGCAAGTGACAATTCTATGATCATTAAAAGACCACTCGCCGTCATAGACTTACATTATTCCTCAGCTGCAGGTACCCCACCTCAAAGCTGTGTCCCTGTAGACGTATTACGACCGTGAACAGCAGCAGTCGCGTCCTGTGACATCGCTGCCCACCTCCTGATTGATATTACCTTAAATGATGAGATTAAGACACAAAGAATGGATATCCAGGCCATGCATTTTAGCGACAACAACACTTTCGCTCAAAAATATTATTTCTGCTTTGCTGCTACACAAAAAAATACCTTCTCATCACCTTCTCCAGCTGGTGCCCTGAAATCCTTTTTCAAACTATTTCTTATTAAAATTTTAACTTTCTCATACAAAATACATTTAATAAAGCATCAATCTTAGCAGTATAAATCACCTTCATTATTCATTTACTGTATTTTTATCTTTAATACAAAGAAATTTAAAACTTTCATGTGCACAAGTGTAATGACATATTGGCTCACTGGTTTGAAAACAGTCGATGGCACCTCAGAGGGGAGAATTATGAGTGCTACAGCTTCCAATAGTCAAAATACTTTATTCACTACTCTTGCTCACTTACGCTAAAATCTTCTTTCAGTCTCTGCTGGGTGTCCTCGGTCAGTAAACGCCGCTCATTCACAAAGCTGTTGAGCTGTTAACAATCCTCACATACTGTACGTCCACAAGAGTGCATCAGAGACCAGCAACAATTCCAGGGAAACCCTCAGCCATCCCAGCACGCCACAAAACTGTGGGTAGAAAAATAAAAACAAGAACCTCTCTTCCAACTTTTGAAGGCTGAGCCACCGTCACTGAGCTTGGAAATGAATCCATGAATCAGGCAGCCTGGAGGAATGATCACTCTGGCTGTAGTTAAAAAAAAAAAAAAAAAATCAGATTTAAGTCATGAAATCTGGATTGTTAGCTCCAAGTTCATCCAGGTACCACGTGTGCAAGTCTCTGTCTGTATGTGGGAGGTAATGTCATGTTTTCAAAGTGGTTAGAGAAGAAAATACTTCAGGTTTTCCACAAGTCTGTGTTGTTGTTTCATCTGTCCGTTTTAAGGCTTTCCTCCTGGTCTGTGCCAGGCGAATAGGAGAGTGCAGAGTGCAGGCCGGGGGGCTCCACAGTGGGCTGATAGGAGATGATTGTGGTCCAGCACTGATATCCAGTCCATGCAGACCACCGGAGCCCCTTCCTGTAAGACTGAAACGAAAACCAGAGGACAGACTGAGCAGAAATAAATGACTGTTTTACTCAGTGGTGTGGGTTTTTGATCATATTTCATTATCAGGTTACTCGTGCGTTAAGCCTTAAAAAAGAATTAATCAATAATTAACTGATCAGTTTTATCAGTGCTTTTGTTTGTAATTGACATGTAAGAAATAAAGACATAAATCTCTCAATCCCCTATAAAGCCCATTAAACATTTTGTCATAATAATACAAAAACAAGAAATACTTGTGTGTATGTATTTACTGTATGTACACTATATTAGCCAATAGGATTTGCTCACTCATCCAATGCATCAGAATCAGGTGTCCTTATTACTTGGCCTGGCCACAGGTGTATAAAATCAAGCACCCTAAGCATGCGACTGTTTCTACAAACATTAGTGAAAGAATGGGTCGCTCTCAGGAGCTCAGTGAATTCCAGCGTGGAACTGTCATAGGATGCCACCTGTGCAACAAATCCAGTTCGTGAAATTTCCTCGCTCCTAAATATTCCACAGTCAACTGTCAGCTTTAATATAAGAAAATGGAAGAGTTTGGGAACAACAGCAACTCAGCCACCAAGTGGTAGGCCATGTAAACTGATGGAGAGGGTCAGCGGATGCTGAGGCGCATAGTGCAAAGAGGTCGCCGACTTCCTGCACAGTCAATTGTACAGAGCTCCAAACTTCATGTGGCCTTCAGATTAGCCCAAGTACAGTACGCAGAGAGCTTCATGAATGGGTTTCCATGGCGACCAGCTGCATCCAAGCCATACATCACCAAGTCATGCAGCCTGATGCAGTGGTGTAAAGCACGCCACCACTGGACTATAGAGCAGTGGAGACGCGTTCTCTGGAGTGATAATCACGCTTTTCCATCTGGCAACCTGATGGTCGAGTCTGGGTTTGGAGGTTGCCAGGAGAACGGTACATTCTGGACTGCATTGTGCCAAGTGTGAAATTTGGTGGAGGGGGGATTATGGTGTGGGGTTGTTTTTCAGGAGTTGGGCTTGGCCCCTTAGTTCCAGTGAAAGGAACTTTGAATGCTTCAGCATACCAAAAGATTTTGGACAATTCCATGCACCCAACCTTGTGGGAGCAGTTTGGAGCTGGCCCCTTTCTCTTCCAACATGACTGTGTACCAGTGCCCAAAGCAAGGTCCATAAAGACATGGATGACAGAGTCTGGTGTGGATGAACTTGACTGGCCTGCACAGAGTCCTGACCTGAACCCTGATAGAACACCTTTGGGATGAATTAGAGCAGAGACTGAGAGCCAGGACCTTCTTGCCAACATCAGTGTGTGACCTCACAATGCGCTTCTGGAAGAATGGTCAAAAATTCCCATAAACACACTCCTAAACCTTGTGGACAGCCTTCCCAGAAGAGTTGAAGCTGTAATAGCTGCAAAGGGTGGACCCACATCATATTGAACCCTATGGGTTAGGAATCGGATGGCACTTAAGTTCATATGTGAGTCATGGCAGATACTTTTGGTAATATAGTGTATGTTCAGGCTGTTTTCACATGAGAAAGAAAGGATTCATATTTAAAAATCATCTCACAGATAAAAAAAATTAACCAGCCATTTAGGAGCTGTTAGTTGCTTATCTAATCATTCAGATCAGGAATGGACAAGCAGTGGCACGGGGGCCATAGGCAGCCCTCCACTTCTCTCAATATGGCCCCCAAGTCAATTTCAGTCATGTAAGTTAAAAAAAAATAAATATGAAGAAAATATATATAGAATTTGTCCAGAAAGCATTTCAATAGAAATTCTACAATCACATCATGCTGAAAAACTAAATGCATTAAACAAGATACAGTTGTCTACATTTCTGGTGTTTCCAATTATCCATTATTCCTTTATTTCCATTATTATTATTATTATTATTATTACTATTATTATTATATTTTAAAATCTTAAGATACTTAAATTTATAAATATAACTAACAGTGTTTATTCCTTTAAAAGTCTTGTATAATTACTTTAAACAAATGCATTTAAAAATGCACATTACTGATCAAAAATATGTATTGCACTGGCACCAAGAATGTGTTAAAATTAAAATATTAATATTTCATGTCCGAAAGAGAGGCTATATTCTTTTATGTTAGAGAACAAAACCGCATCATAACACATACTTTCAGAGCCCTAATCAGATTTAATTAATACTGATTTAATGACAAATGGGCTATAAACTTAACCCACCATTAAAGCCTCCTCTTGTTTTTACATTGAATGAAAATTCAGACTGTGAATTTATAAATCACTAATAAACCCCAAAAAAAATATCTTAGATGACAACAGACATTAGTTTTATATTTCTCTCACTGCAGTAATTGTAAGAAGATTTATGTTTGGAAAGCACAATATAATCACAATATTGGTATCTGCAGATAATTGCCAAAAAGTTGAATACTTGTATCTGCATTTATGAAAATTTTTGCTGATATTGTTGCCATACAAACTGGCCATATAACATATATATGTTTCCCATATAACTGCTATAATATTGGCAGAATTTACAAATGTACCTTAATAGTTTACCTCATCATCACTATCTATCTCTTTTTAGAAATTAAAAGTATAATTCATTCATTTGAAATATTGGCATGTTGAATATCAGCAAAAATCCAATGCATCACTAACATGCAACTTCTTAAAACCTTCCTGGAAGCTAGACACTATTGACACTCTTACAATCAATGTATGAAAAGGTACTGTATCTAAAATTTGACAGTCCTCATGCGTAGGAGCAGGAGTGCCTTGCAAACAAGAGTAACATCCATCATCATCTTGCTTTGGTTAAAAATCCCATTGCCCAACAGACTTCTGTTAAGGAAAAATCTTTAAAAATCAGCTCAAGTTACACAATTACTCAGAAAAAAGTGTTGCAACAAAGTAATTGGGGCAAGAAAATAGGGACCCAGATGTTAGCACGTCACCAAAACTGAGCGTAAAATCAAACAACTTCTCAGGGTCATTTTTTAATAAGGTGCTGGCTCCAGCCTCCATGAGAACATGACTATATTCTTGATTTATGTTTTTTAGTCAAGTATTTCTGATGACAAAATAATTTAGACAACTATACAGCTATGGGATCTGGTAGTTGTGTACATATTCCACTTTGTGCTTCAACTTGTACAGAAAGGTCAAATTAATTAGAACAATAACTAATCAAAATTACAGCAAAAGAATGGCGTTTCATTAATATTTAAGCTTTAACCACAAAATCATTTGTAATTTAAGAACTAAACTTGAGGAAAAATACTAAAACTGTACTGACACCTGCAGAGGGCAGCAGAGAGTAAGAAAAAAATGGAGGTCATAAGACAAAGGCAACCGTAAGTTTCTCATTCATGATCCTCAAATTTACGAGTTACGAGTTGATAAAAATGTGTTCATGGTAGAACTGGTCGATGTGACCTAAAAATAAAATCCCAGATTTTTTCTACAAAACTTTATTTAAGATTTTGATCATTTTTTTCCCTCTCAAAACAAACAAACAAACAAACAAACAAACATAAAAAACTCCAAGTGACACAAAAATTATATGAATTAAGTTTTGCCTTTGTGTTATCAAAATATTTTCCAAAACTAAACAGACTTTCCCTCTTATAGTTAAAATGCTGTAATTTTAAAATGCTGACTATGTAGTTCAAATGTAGGGAGGCCTGTCTACATAAACACTGAAGGATGAGCTATTTTCACAGTATAGTAACATGGGTCCATCTGATCAATATTTAATCTCATTAAAGAAACAAATAAAGGCCCAAACATGTGCCTGTGCAAAACCTGACAAGGCCGACCATCAGTAAAACTGTACATTTTCAGTATTTGTATTTTCAAACATTGCAACAACTTGTGATTGGATTAAGTAAAGAAAATAAATCTAGATTTATCATTTTTACATCTTTTGTGCAGCCCTAGTTAATGGTATTAGTTGAATGTGAAATTAACTATGTGTTTTTTTTTGTGTATAATCAAGTTCAACCAAAACATGCTGTTTTTGCATGGTTCATTTAAGGCTCAGACACGGATAACTGGATATTTCATTTGATAATTCACGCATCACTTTAAGTTGAAAGTGTTAGTATGTGTAAAAACAGGGGAGCTTTTCTGCTAAGCTGGCTCTTCAGACTATCAGAGTGTAGAAAAACGAGTGGCGGGCTTGTTTTTGGTATGCGGCGCTCAGACAGACCCTCTCTTTGAAGTTTGTGCACTCTGGACCCGCTCCATTAGAAACAGGTGCCCCAGAGCGTGCGTGCGGTTCTTCAGTGTTGTGTCTACTCTGAGCACATGCTCGAGTGTTGGTGTGATTTCAGAGAGGAATACCTGCTGAAGCCCCCGTCAGTGTTCATCTCTCACCTGTTCAGTTAATGAGGATCCCCGTCGAGCGTCCCTCTTCCTCTTTAATGTTCTTTAAGTTATTCTCCGCCTCGTCCACAGTGCTGCACACAGGAAAACAGACTGATTATGCCATTTTAGTGTAAAGACAGCACCACAGTCCACAGGGATTTCACTGAGTGTGCCTACGTTAGAAACTCCCTGACGTCCTCCACAGTGATCTCTCCCGTTGTGTCGAGGGTGAGGTCGGCACAGCTGAGGGGGGAGTCTAGTGGAGTGTCCAGTATGGGTGAAGACAGGGTGCTCTGAGGATCTTCTGTTTGACCTTTGGAGTAGCAGAAACACAGAGTCAGGGGCTGAAACATATATGTGCAGGCCAGGGCGAACAAGAGTGTGGAATGTTGAAGCTTTGAAAGTTTTGATGCAATGTCACAGGAAGTAAATGAATTTACTTACAAAAATAATTTGATGGAACAAGACCCGTCTGTGAAAGGTGTCCACTGGGACAGTAGGGGGACTTTAACACTACAGCTGATTGCTTTGTTCTGATTCAAAGGAAAAAAAAATACACATTTTTGCTTTTTCCTTTAGATTGTTTAATGTTCCAGGGTTCGTACACCTTGTCCAAGGTAAAATTAAAGCACTTTTCAAGCACTAGATGCATTTTCAAATCTATCATGCACCCTACAGCAATGGTAACTGAGCACCACAGGCTGCTCCTCCCTCTGCTTAAGTATACATGCTATGACTTCTTCTTTTACATGGCATTATGGGATATCTGCAAATCAAGCTAGCAACAAACTGAATTGATGTGCAACTTGGAGCAGAGAAGTCGTAAGTCTCATAAATGTGTAAAGATGAGCATATTTATCAATGTTTGACACAACTTGCAAATTTTCAAACCGTAACACCAAGCTGAATATTGAATACACTTTTAAGTCTAAAAAAAAAAAAAAAAGCCCATATTTTGTGTTAACTCAGGTTACAAATCCAATTTTTAAGACTGCTGGAATATCCGTTGCTAATGTGCAAAAAACTTCAAGTACCCCTGATTCTCAGTCTGTCTAATACCGAGGTAAGTCTACACGATTTATGCACGACTTTGGCACAACCCGACCATCGTAGAGTTTTGGGACCTGTTAGCAATGAGGACTGAGGACTCCTCCGCTGCTGCACTTGGGTGAAAGGACAACAAATGTGGTCACAGCTTTGTTATGGATGAGGAGTGAGCCAGCTGCTTTGCACATTTTGACACACAGCCTAGTCTTGTTTTGTTATTTTGCCATCGGTGGTGCGGAGCCCAAAGTGCTTTCAAGCAGGATCTCTATTTCCTGAAGGTGTACTTCCTGTTGTTGAGGTTGAGAGAGCGATGGCAGGTTGAGCTGTGCTAGGATTGCTCTGCTGGATCGGGCTGTTCACTGCTCTAGGGGCCTTACCATCTTTGCTCTGCCAATAGACCCAAACTGATGATGAAACAATGGTAAGAGATCCCATTATTTGGGAGGGGAGCCATTTTAGGCGGCTAATGGCACCTTAAGGTGTAAAAGGAGAAGCACTGATGCTGTATACTTTTTTTCTTGTGCTTTTAAGTTATCTATCACACAGGGGAGAGACAGACAACCCAATAAGGGGCATGGGAAACTTGAAATGGCACAATATGGGCTCTTCAATGTTTATTTATGAGATTTAAAAGCATAAAGATTGATTTGTTTGTATTTTTGTGCTTAAAACCTCAACGGGTGGGGTAGGTGTTGACAAAGTGATCATATGTAGCCAACTAAAACAATATTTTCCTTCAGAATGGCAAAAATTCATTTAGGATTATTTTAAAGGAGGACAGGCTTGTTTGTAAAGGACGTCACCTGCAAAAGCAAAAGATGCTGCTTTAGCTACAGAGTCTCCAACAACAGCTCAAAATGGGAGTTCCTCACGGGAGTTTTAAAGTCGTTCATGAACAAAATGTGTATTAATGGAACTAAACTTTTAAATGTCTGGTACTGACACAGCATGTTGTCCCTGTTTAAGTCCACATTTGCAGAGGAATCACTCTACAATAAAACAAACTTTACTCTAATCTCCACAGTGACCATAATTTCCTGCCAAACAAGAGGGTGCTGTGCAGGAGAGGCAACTGGGGCATACCAAAGCGTAACCATGGGGACCAGAGAGGGACCCCTACAGTCCCTGCTCTGAGTTTAAGGGGTTCAGAAAATAGACAGAGGTGAAGAGGGGAAATGGCCGAAGGAGAGAGAAGTGGGGAGCCGTGTGTGCATGTGTGTTTGAGTGTGTACCTACCCTCAGCCTGACCCAACTGGTTCTTGTGGGTTCCGTTGGCCTGCGGCTGTGTTGTCGTACCGTCACTTAGGAAACAAATGATCGCACACAGTTTGGGTTAGTGTTAGATGAAGTATTAATAAAGCAGCAGAAGAAATGTTCTTCAGTCTTTATGAGCAGTTGAGTATGTTAAGCTAGAAAAAAAAATCTACAGACAGTTGGTTTGGTGGTTTCGAATGTTTGGTCCCGAGACGTCCGAAAGACCCTGGTAGTCTTAAATTAATCACTGGAAAATGCTACAAATCAACAAATGGGTAAAACGCGAGTCTTTTACAGTAAGAGAATTTTTTTGTTTGCTTTGATGAATTTGATGACATTTACTGTATGACTCAGGCTAACAGAGATGCCTCAATAAAAAATTTGAGTTTACAAGAATCAAAGATTTACTCTTTAAATGTAAAGCTCTGCAATGTGATGCAAAGATTGTAGGCTTCCTAGGGTTTGGATGGGAATTAAAAACCAATTCCAGATAAGAATCTATAACACCTCCCTCAAGGAAATGATATCATTAGTATTTTTGCTAATTAATTCCCCTACCATCCCTTCCAGTGACAGTAGTCAGAAGTAGTCAAAATTGTGGCTCAATTTTCAACAAAAGGCGCTAACAGCACAACTTTCAGTCAGTGAAAACACCGCCAACTTGTGGAAGCATTTATATATGCAACACAGCATTGAATCAGGAGTGACATGTGTTTGACATTGTTGAAACCTACAGGCCAGCTCTTGTCCAAACAGAAAATCAGCAGAAATTGATGAGAGAATCGTGAATGAATAGTATTCATAAGCAGAATCGTTAATAGCATTGGTATCAATAAAAGCTTATCAATTCCCTTTCCTACTAGGGGTTAATATTGCCAAACAAATATCATTAGGGATCTAACCAGGTTGTAAGGTTGTCAAATAAACATAATTTGATCGATATCGATTTTTTCGATACCACTTTAAAAGCCATACAATATCATTGAGTTTTACATTTGGTAATACTGAAAAAAGATGCTTAAAAACAGATCCAGATTTTCCAGTCTAACCAGTAATGTTGTGTATATAAAACTGAATAATTGTGTTGTTGTTGTCTTTGATGATAAACCCTGTGACCACATTAATGTCTTATGTGCTTTAAATCAACTAAAAACGCCCTTCAGTGTAATGAGCACGGCATTAGCATCTATCGTTCCTTGAATTTAGCAGGTTGTTTTTTCACCTGACAGGATGGCTAATGTTGTTAGCACTACATTCCTGTCCTGGCTCACAAACAAAGCCTGATGTGGACTTAGTCCACCTACAGAGACTGTCTAAAGGTGGTAAGGGTCCACATCTACATGAGCTGGGATGTTCTGGTGTTCAGGTAAATACATACACCACTATACTGACATTATACTGAAGGCGTGGAGCACTTAAGTGTCTCAGAACTATATTTAACAAATTAACCAAAGAAATGTATCATTGTTGTTATTATAATAAGAGCTAACACGTCTATGAGACCAAAGATCAGATATATAAGATATAACTCATTACTTACAGCATATGATGCACTTTTTTTCTGTTATCATAAATGTGTGCGGTATTAATCACTAAAAAAACATTAAATGTGCTTTAAATAAATTTAAATTATTATTTATTAATTAAAAGAAATACTTTTGCTCATGAATATAAACTATGTTTTCAATCTCAACTTTAAACTCAACTTTATTAATATATCACTTTTCATACATAAAAACTGATTTCTTTTCAAGGTCTAGTTTGTAGTTTCATTGTGTTTTTGGTTTTTTTTTTGCCGCAGCATCGAAACAGGTATTGAACATCCAATTTTTTTTTTTCTGTATTGTATCGAAGTTCACATTCTGGTTCAGGTTGATGAAAGCAGTTAATAGATGCTCATTAAAAAGTTTCCTTAAATAAAAGTTAGATTTAAGGTAGGACTACTGAATTTGAGTTTGTTACCTGGCAGGTGTGATGTCCAGCAGTCGATCCAGCTGAACAGAACAGAGCGGCTCAGTGAGGACTTTCGCAGACAGGGAGAACCTCTCGTACTCTGAGGGAGAAATCAAGTAGAACCCTGTGGAGGAAAACACTGGAGTCAAGAATGAGGCAGCCATTACAAACATCTTAAAAAGATAACAAATAAACACTGAAAGAGGGGTGTGTTGAGCCAAATGGTGGAACTGTTGCTGAAGAGGACGAAACAGCTTTTCTTCTTAAACACCTCTTTCAGGTCTTAGAAGTACTGTCTGGTGGTTTAAAAGGGAAGTGCAGGGCAAAGAAGCATGCAGGAGATAACGCAGTAAAATATAAGACAGAACAGGTCATGTTAAATACTTGAAATATAGCAGTAAAAATACTGTTATTGTACAAAAGAGTAAAGTTTCAATACAGGACAAGCTGACATTCTTTGCGGATGATTGCTGGTTAAGTGACCAAAAGACATCCTGAGCAATTCAAGTCCAGTTAGATGAAATAACATGACATATTGTGCAGTTAATGAGTGACATGATAAAAAACAGAAGTGATTGTGGTGATGTAAGTAGCAGGGTGCAGCAGTGTGGCATTACACATGAGAGTGGAAGAAGTCAGTCTGACATTAGGCTATAGTATAATCCAGTATAATAAATGTGCAGTGGATTTAATGCAGGACAGAAATTAAAGTTAAATGTCCATGAATTTGGAGAGATCATCAGGGACTGTAGCCCCTGCTGCTGTTAGCAAACATTAGGTTTGTTTTGGACATGGGTGGGATAACATGCTGGCTGATGGAGCTTCCCATCAGCCACGGCTCCTGCCTCCACGCAGCATACAAATGCCCGACAGTGACGGGTACAGTGATGGCACAAGGCCACAGTATGGCCCAGATGAATGAATGGATCAAAATACAGCCTAATATATTTTATTTGGCGGTGGCTATCGCTGGTGTAGAAGCATAAAAAAGTAAAATTATGAGAGTAAGCCTCACCCTGTCCATTCTTTGTGAAAACGCAGGAAGCAATGCCACTGATATCTTCTTTGCGAATGCAGTCATAGCGTACCTAAAAATGCACATACATGTATTAATTATTCATATATTAGTTCACTATAAAACATCATAAAAACTATTCAAATATGCTACACAGTTACTGTCCTAAAACATCACAGCCTACCTGTGGTCGAAGGCCTGGTATGTTAAAGAGGTGCATGTCACCCAGGTTGGTCAGACAGACCAGTATGTGCTCACAGTAGTCTTCTTGTGCTGTTGAGTTGAAGACCACCAGAGCCACTTTCCTGACCCGACAGCCTTCATGAGCTGTCAGCTTGAACTTTGTCTTGGCGCTCACTTTAGGGAGGGAAAACACCTGAAGAGAGAAAGGGCAGAGGCGTGACATCATCTGTCCTTGACAGTCCTTAAAAGTCATTATGAGTTTAGACAATGTCCATTAGGGGTTGAAGGTGTGGGATAACTCGTGATCGAGTAGGGGTCACGATAAGTATCATAAAATAACAATAATATCATAGGACAGTTATTCAGCAATAACTGTCTTATTTGTAAGTCAGTCATGTTATCCTACATACAGTATCTGATTGACAGAAGAATATCAAGTCCTAAAAAGAAATTTAAGTATGATGCATCATTGAAGACCCTAAAATGGCCTGTGACTTCCAGCCCTCTAATCTCTATCAATCAATCAATCAAACTTTATTTGTATAGCACTTTTCATACAAAAAATTTGAAGCACAAAGTGCTTCACATAAGAAATAAAATGAAAATAAATGAAATAAAGTAGAAAACTGCATACTAATGAAAATAAAAGACCTCACCCACCCTAGCAATTCACATACAACACACACACTAAATTAATCAAATGCACAACAACATAAAAGGAAATTCTAAACAGAAAACAGAATTAAAAGACTGAGGAAGACTGAGGAAACGCTGTCTTTAATTAAAAATGAGGAAACACAGGAGCTAATACTTAAACTATAATTAAAAATCATAAGAGATTCTATATTTTTGGTCTTCCTGAGGATTTTGCTGTTTTTCCCACCTGGGAGGGGAATATTATGGCTTTTGCTTCTCTTGTGGCCTGCAGGCGTATTTTACTTCATTGGAAGTACCAAAAAATTCCATCTCCTTATTCCTGGCTGAGGGATCTAATGTCTTTCCTTTATTTAGAGAAAATTAAGTACAGCTTTAGAGGTTGCTCTGATAATTTTAATAAGATTTGGGCTCTTTTCTGTCCTTTGTTGACTCTCTTCAGTCTCTGACTAATGACTAATGTTTGACAGTTACATAGAGCAAATAATATTATCTTGCTCAGTTAAGTTGTACAACTTTATTTGTAAAGGGAATTATTATTAGTTTCATTATTTATTTATTTATTTATTTTTATTATTATTGTAACTTAGTATTAGCGGAACATTTTTCATGTCAACCTGTTGGGTTGTTAAGTATGTGTGTTTGTATGAATATAAAACTGGGTCATTTGTACATTGTTATGGACAATGTGATGTTCATAACCCAATAAAAAAAACTAAAATGAAACTTAAGTGCAGGATTTACTAAAATTGCTGTCAGTTTAAACTCCTACTACCTTGAGCTGCTCCTCTGAGGCGATGAGCACAGAGTGAGCGTTGGTCATGTCTGGAGCGATGGAAAGGTCCTGGGAAGCTTCATATGGATCAGGTAACGGTTTCCCTCGACCATCCAGCACTGAGATAGACACCACGGGGGCTCTGTGCATCAGCTGGATCTCTTTACCAAGCACCGCCTCCACGCACACACTGCTCTCGCCTGCTCCTCCACGCTCACAGGCACGCCCTGAGCCCACGCCGGGGACCTCCAGGGCGTAGGCATACACACTGCCAGAGTTTGTGCCGCCCCATAGTGTTGGGCCATGGTTTGTACCTAATGGGATATAATAATCTTTTTTAATAAAAAAAAACATAACATCCAGGCTGTACTGTTCCATACTCTATAATAATACACCCACCATCACGTAGAAATGTGTCAGCAAAACAGAGACAGCGCACAACTCCAGACAGTGAATCATCCGCAGACCGAGGTTCAATCCTCCTCTGCACCGGGGCTACATCCTCCTGCTCAGCCAAGGCAGCGTTGGCTTCCTGCACCTGTTGTAATACAACACACTTACTTCACCCTGTATGTTCTTTACTGATCATCTCATCACAAAAAGACAGCTAGGTACCTTGCTGGTGGGTGTGGTGATGGTGCGTTTCTTTCCTGACACCCTGCTCTTGCGGATGCGTCTGAAGCTCTGCCGTAATGACTTTTTCAAGGACTTCACTCTGGACAGGGGGCCTTCCATCGCCAAGGAGTCATTGGGATGCAAAGTACACCTTAGAAAAAATGAAGGGCAGATGTGTGATGCATTTTACCAAATTAGCCCACACTGAGCATTTAGACCAGTGATTCTCAACTGGTGGGTTGTAACCCAAAAGTGGGTCGCGGACCCTTTTTCAATGGGTCAAGAGCCAATGCCTAGGCAAAAAAAAATGTTAGGAAAAAGTCCTGTGCTTTTATTTTGAAGGGGATTTTTTTTATGCAGTGGAGTGCCATCTATTCACACCCCACAACAGTAGGTGGCAATGATACTCTGTAATGCTAATTGACACACGTTTCAATCCAAAGGTGTTTGTTATATATTCAGTAAGTACGTACTCAGCTTTAGCTTCATATTTTTAATATTTTTTTAAATAATTTCTCAGTAGTTGGACTTCACGCTTGCCCATTAAAGCACTGTGGATTCTGTTAAAAAAGGCTGAAGTGTTTTTGTGACAACCTTCTGATCATGTATGTTTTAGTGTTGCTGACTGATAATATATCTTAAGACCTTGTGTCCCTAAGATGCACTTTCTTGTTTCAATTAAAATGCAGCTAACTGAGAGTAAAAGGGTATATTTCTCTTGCATCACCACATGTAGGTCATTTTGGTTTCTCACTAAAAAAAATTGTGTTGGCATACTGTGATATTCTGGACTATTCAAGGTTTAAAGTGCGGCATATTTTAATCAAATAAATTTGAGAAGTTGAAAATTTCCCTTGATTTGGGATGTAGCTTGAAATTAAGGGGTGATGATGGGTCCCGAAGAAAGACCAGTTGAGAACCACTGATTTAGACAACCACTGGCAGAAGCGCTTAAGTCAAAAATACATTCACACCATGATAAGAATTCACTTCTTTGATATGTTAACATTAAAAATTAAAACTCAGAAATATGGACGTGTCTGTGTTCTACCTTGCTAGCACAGAATTTCGTCTGTGGTAGTCAAACAGGCCGAATCCATGACTCGTCCCAAAAGCGATCAGGTTCCACTCAGCATGCAGCGCAATGGCTGTGACAGAAGCCGGTGGTAAACACTGCACCAGCACCAGCGGCTGGAAGCCTGGAGGGAAGGGGGCGGGTTTGAGGCGAGGCTCCAGCCGGTCATGACCCTTCCAGGTGAAACCCTCGCGGTCCTGCAGGAGGTCAACCACCGACACATCCACTAAGTGATCCGAGCGCTCGTCACTCAGACCCAGAACTATTACCTGGAGAGACGGGGAAAGAGAGAATGTAACAGTTTTTTTTTTTTTTTTTTTCAATTTTAATGTTTGTTTATATCTATAAATACTGTTGTTTAGTCTGAAGGGATTTTTGTGAACATGAGTTGTAAAAAAATTACAAAATATGTCGATAACAATTATTTCTAACGTTTCTAATGTTTTTTTTAAATTACTTGTTGTGATTTTGACTTGGTGAAATACATTTGATGTGTATGTCAGCCATGGCAACACTTCTTAAACTTGACAAATCCGCAGTTGCTCTCTTTCATTTAGTTTTGCCCCTGTATGCATTAACCTTCATATAAATATTGGTGTTTGCATCTATGTATATTGTGCACAAATTTTCTGCTGTTTGTGTCTATTTTTATTTATTTTGATTAATGCTTTGTTTTAAAATGCAGGGAAGCTATTAATCCGTCATATAATACTTTTTTTGCATTCATTTAAATACAAATCCCACACTTTACAGGTCAATGCTGGTATAAACATTTTTGAATAAATAATGTTTTCCACCTTCCCATCTTTTTGAAAAAATGTGCTTGTCCAGGTCTTTAATTTGTAGAAATAATAACTGATTAGGAAAACGAAGTATGCAGTAGTAATATAATAGCAAAAAAAATAAAAGAAAAACAAGTTCAAATCCACTTGAAGTAATGTTATGATGGTTTATCGACACATACAGTAACAAAACAAGAGCAAACTGCATAAAGCTGACAAACTTCACAGGAGTTTTGGTGCTTGTAAATTATTAGCCCATCATGTTTTGGATATCTTAGATAGTGCAGAAAATGAGCGAGATTTGGGCTATTGCAGTCCATTATCTTTATTAATTTATCAAGCAAAAGCCACATACTCTAATGTGGCCATATTTAATATGGCTTTTTGTCATTTGCCACAGGCCGAGTAAAAATGAACCACGAGCGGCAGTTGGTTCATGTAACATAGTTTTGACACCTCTGCTATAAAAGAAATAAATAAATGCTTTATTTTCTCACTGCTTACAATTAATGTCCTGCACAACTACACAGCTCTTTATATGTAAACCATGCCCAACAAACCTTTTAAATAGATGAATAAAAAAAAGATGTGTCCAGATTCCAAAAACATTTGAGAATTTCAATTCACTGCGCGTCATGTTGACAGTTCATCAGTTGCTCTGCTTACTTGTTTAACTTGATTGATTTGCTTGACAGTGTTTCATCATAGTCTTTACCTGTCCTGCAGTTCCAGCCACCACTAGTTTGTTGCTGTATTTGCAAAGGCTGATCTTCTGGATGCCAAGTCTGGGGTCATCGCTGTATGGATCAAAGCAGCCCACCTACCCAGAAAAATAAACAAACGTAGGTGACCATGACAATCCTCATAACCGAACCAACGGACAAGGTTTTGAAGGGTTAAACGTAATTGGCAAGAATAAAAAGCTACTATTAAGCCACAATGAAACTCCAAAATGGCAGTAGGGAAACACAATACTGGATTTTTGCCGATATCCTGATATTTTTTGTCAAGAGCACACAGTCTTCTCTCAATGAAAATGGACTTGTGTCTATCAATATGACAGTCGATTTGTGTAAAGAACATATTAAAAACAAGAAAAACAACATTTGCCATTCTAAAAAATGAGACTCTGGATTTTTAATGTACCATTGCAGCGATCATAAGGTGAAGCATTATGGACATCTGTGTATTTTGCCAATATGTATGGCCAATAATAGGGTTGGGAATCTTTCAATAGGTTGCGATTCGATCCATTTCTGATTCTAGGGGTCACAATCTAATTTAAAATCTGTTTTTCACGATTTACAACACATTTCCTGTTTGTTAAGAAGGTGTTTATAGCAGCATCCTCTTCTGCCTGCAGTGCTCTAAGGCAGGATAATACAATTTGACAAAAAAAGGACAATAAAATTTGTTCAAGATATAAAGGCCATGTCTTTGTTTGTGTCAAAGTATTTCAACAATTTAGATACACTCAGTATGATGTGTGTTAAAAAAAGGTGTTTTAAAAATTCGATTCATGGATGTTTTTAATAGACTTTTTATCAATACGATTTGAATGCATAACAATTTTTTTCACACTTATAGCCGATGTATATCTGCAAGAAATTCTAATATCAGCAGATACTAATATTCAGCTTTTCACCTCAATATCTGCTGATACAGATATTGTTCTGATAACATTGTGCATCCCTACATGCTGGGAGTCCAGCTACTGGACTTCCAACATTTAACTACGGATGGAAGTTGAAAAGATTTTATTGATACCAATGTCATTATCCGCTTATCGGTCCAATTCTTAAACGATTTTGTTATTGATTCCTGGGCAAAGTTGGCCAAGTGGCCACAACGACAAACACATTGCTCTGGATATTCAATGTTGTGCTGCAGGTGTTGGTGTTTCCACTCTCTAAGTGTTGTGCAGTCAGCTTCATTTTGTTGGAAATCAAGCCACAGTTGTGGTCCCTTCTGCCCCCTCTTTGCCATGATTACAATTTGAACTTCTTTGTTATCATTTCTACTGACTGCCTTTAATGATTGTGTGACATCTTTCATTTACAAAGCATGCAGGACAAAGCAGAAGGAATTGATATTGATGGGATGGTAAAGCAAACAGACTAATGATATTGATTCCTTGAGGGAGCTTTTAATGATTCTCGACTTGAAATGGTTTTTGATTTCCATCCCTACATATAACACCACATTGTCACCTCATGTTTGAAAATCTTCTTACCCTATCGAACTGATTAAGATGGTATCAATGGCTGAGGCAATGGTTAATGTACTATTGTTTAGTACAAAACTTTCAGGAATGTTTGCATAGTGTCCTTTCTTAGAAACCACCCTTTTAAAAACCCAACATCACTTTAAAATTCAAAAGCAGGGCAATGTCAGATGCATTTTATGTTGCAAAATGAAAGGTTCAAATCTTATAAACATGTGTTAACTATGGACCTCATTTCAGGCATTATCTGAAAAGCCATTTTATATCAGTTATACTTTCTGCCTCTTTTGCTGGACAGTTTTTCTAAATCTGTAATTTGACCGGTTACAAACACTTCCAAACCAGGACATTAAAGTCAAAATGCCCTCCTTCTCCCTCACCTTATTGTCAGCCAAATGCCAAGACAATCCCTCCTCATACGCACTCAGCAAAACATGCCCATTAATCTGCCTCTCACACACAGTAGGAATTCCAACAGAATCTGCTCTCACATGGGAGAAGCAGAAGTTGGTCACTAACACACATGCATAGATGCAGAGAAAGAGTGGGCTGATGGGTCTGGTTTTCATTACAGAGGGGGGAAAAAAGGGAAAGGCTCTTCATCCCATATGAGGGCCAAATTCCTGAACATGCAGCTCTGTTACCACAGGATACACAGGGAGAGGAGAGGAGAGGAGGGGGAGAGAGAAAGGACGACAAGAGGAGAGAGAAACAGGCAGAGAGCTGCTCCTACTTGATTTTCACTTTTAACGAATCGCTCAAATTCAGTCTACACTTTATCTCCTCTAACTCTACGATGACAAGATGATCCTGCAATGACAGCTAAAACATTTCCAACTATAAAACAAGTTCCTAGTCATTTAAACAAGGCCAAGCTGATCAGTCAGACTCCCTCAACAAAAAGTCTAGCCCTCTGACGCCAATTCAGTTAATACAAAAGTGATGCTGTGCTGAAAAACAGGCCGTTAAAATAAAACCACTTTTCCTTCAAAGAACAGCTTTTTAGAGAGTAACAATGGGTTGGGTCCATCTGAGAACCAAACACATGAAAACAATCAGTCAAGAGAATCAGGACACAGATATTGAGTTTAAGTGACAGAATGAGGAGAATAATATGTGTTTAGATGGAAAAGTAGAATCAGGAATACAGCCTGTATCGAATAAAAACTAAAAACTCATTTGAAAGACCAGGCTAAAAAGGCAGTGAAAGATGACTGTTTCAATAAACTCTAATCAGATTCTTCCTTGGTGAAGTAAAACTACACTTACTTTGTTTATCTGTTCTAGAACAAGTTTATCTTTGTTACAAATGGAGGGTAACATTTTGGCAAAATAGGACTGTAGGAACTAATCAGGGGGTGCAGTATGTAGAGTTGTGTTGATGTATTTTCAGTAGGGATGCAAACCTTGTAGTGCAGATGGACCTGCCTGATTGATTTTCTGAAATCACACAGATCCATCTTGCCAAGCTCTAATCTCATACAACTTCATGGCCAAAAGCTGGACAGCCCAATCAGGGAAGAGAGGCGGAGGCTGAAGACGTGCCGAAGGCGGGAAGTGATTGCATGTTTGAAAACAATGGCAGCTTCTGAAGCGGTCTCCGTGGATGCGGCAATGTCTTCGGTTTTATAAGAAAATGACTCAATTTCTTCTTTAAAAGAGGGGCAAAGAATGTCATTCAGAGCTTTTCTTACTGAAAATCATGTTTTTGCTCTTCTCCAGACCGAGGATCACTGCTGGAAAACTGGGAGAGATTGCGGAAATCCTCCACGGACTATGCTGGTTAGTTTAAGCTAATGGCTAACAACAGGGTCTAGCTACTACGTCGTACTGTGGCTTGATATGGATGGGTCTGTGATTAGTGTGACTGGCAGAACAATCATCCAATCACCAGCTGCAGTTGTTTTTGAATGTTCTGCGCTCTGAAAATATTTTCTATGGGCTCTTCCCCAAATGAATCGAAAAATATTTCTGTGGCAGATATATGGAACTGTCTGTCTGGTGTGTCAGGTTATAGGGATGCACAATATTGGATTTTTTTGACATAAATGGTTTTAATGTAATTTAATAGCTAGATGTATGTCTGACAAGATTCATTTACTGAGAGCATAAATGGAATCCTTAATCTGGATCATTATCAGGTTGACATAAACTGATCAAACATACACAAAGCCCCAAACATTTCCTGAATTAAACTGGACTGGGTGCATTTGTGATTGCAAACAGCAGGGATTATCACCCAAACTTTACACTGAATTTTCCTCCTAATCCCCTTGTATTTTTTACTATTTCCCCACCCCTAAACTAATTTTGACAGCCAAAATACAGGAAACCTTGCTGTGAGTAACAAGTGTGAACAAGTAAGTCAGGAAATGTCCTGGGTAGGTTACCCTTGAATGTGTGAAAAGGGCTTCCCACGGCCTGTGACATAAGTTCCATTTACAAACATATTTGCAGAATGAGACTTCTCTTTGCAGTTCTCACCTTCCTGAATGGAGGCCACTCCTCCTCCTGCTGCATGTCTGGGTCGTCGCCAGGGTCCTGAGGGTCGTCACAAGGGTCACAGTCAGTGTGGAAAACGCTTGCTGTGCTGAGTTTGTAGAGCGGGGTGAGAGCAACTCCTGAGGCGTCCCAGAAGCGCACGGTGCCATCTTCATGTCTGTAAACCAACATGAGATTTAAAGTCACCATGAGTCATGATACACAGATAATGCACATCATTAGGTGGTATGATCTTTGCGTGAGTATCTTATTCCCAGCTAAATCCACAAGGGGGTTGGAATATAAATCATTCCTTGGGGAGTAGTTTTAATATTGATGGTGCTACAACTGAGGAAGAGGCTTATTTAATTTACTCTTCAGCTGTTTTCACACATGCAACCCTGATCTGATCAGGATAATGTCCGGTTAGTCCACCTGAGTAATTCCCTGACATGGTTGTTTACACTTGCTCCTCTCAGCAGGTAGAATGCCCTACTGCATGGGACAGAAGCTGTGAAGGGAGGCTGGGGGGTTCACCGGTAGGAAGGACACAACTTCAAGAATACATGGCAGAGGTCAAGGTTCATAACATAGCAGACAAGCTAGCAGAGCTTAATGCTATGATCACAATCTATATGTCCTAACTTCAGCACTACATGTTGAAAAGCATATTAACAGTATCAACAAGAGTTTAAAAGAGTTGCTGTAGCACACGGCAGTGGATATGAAGCAGAGTCACTACGTTCACGATGATTACACCTGAGAAAGACAGCTGCAGTGTTTTAGCTCTGTATCCAACAGCAGCAGTGTGAGATTTTTTTTTGAAAGTGTAATAAGGTTTTAGTATTGCCCATTTGCAGGCACGTGACTAACATGACGTGACTCAGTTCTGTGGATGGCGTACCGCTGTTGTCAATAGACTATATGGCATTTAAACCAATAACTACTGCACAGATGCATTTTTGAGCCACTATAGTAAAAGACAGTGTCATTAATAAGAGATAAAAATGTCAGTCTGGACACCTTTCTGGGACTAAAAAACAGAAAATAGAGCGTAGACTTTACTAAAATAGTTGCTGCACAGCAGTCAGACAGTGTGTGGATCGGTTGATTACATGGAGGCTCAAAAGAGAAAAAAAAAACACTGCCAAGCAAGACAATCAGGCAATCTTTCCACAGATTATGACTGCCATTTGTTTAAGGTACATGACGATATTTGTATGAACAACGATTGCACACAGCAAAAACCTCTGCTGATGGAGCGAGTTTGAATGATAAATGGCGGAAGTCTCAAAGGGAAGTGGAAGACACAAGAACATCCGGGTTACCTGTGGATGCAGGTGCATACATTTTGGGCTTATGTAATCAAATTTGGTGAAATATCAGCATGACTTGGTAAAACACTTCAGGATGATTCAGGATCAGAGGATAGCATCGGCTGATGTGTGTAAATCAGCAGTCTGTGACATTTGTCATGCAGATCCTCCTTGCTGTATGGACATTTAAACTTGTACGGACCCGAATCACTGTTTTTTAAACTCAAAGACAAACCAGAAGGGCCGAATGAAATTTGATCTTCAAAGCACTGTAAGTATTTGGCTTACACTGATTGCTTGCTGGATAAAGACACGGCCATGTTTTAAATGATAAGTTTACTTGACAATTGCTAGCATTAGCGTTGGCCCATGAAGTGCTTCTGTTGCAAATTATAGTTTAAGCTTCATGAAATGACTCGCAGATATAGAAAACTGACATTTAAAGCCTTGTTAGAATGGTCCACTACACAGCAGAAGATAATTATGGTTGGATATGTAAGTTTAAGTTCACCACGGGGACATTCTTCTTTATTTAGCGTAAATGTCCATTAGGTTACAGGCTGGACAGCATTGCTTTTGATGTCCAGATGAAATAAAGTGTGACGCCATGTGTAAATGGTCAATAGAGCCAAATATGTGTCTCTTAGAAATCAGCATCAGAAACAAACAAAAATGTCTCTGCTGCTTTTAATAACTTACATTTACTAGAAAGCGACAGATAAGCGCCAAAAAGATAATTGAAACCTGGACGCATCCTCTGTGTTTGTGATCTAGTGTGTGTGTGAGTGTGCAGATACCCTGTCAGCAGCAGCTCTTGTTGTTTGGCTGAAGGTGCCAGGTTTTTCCCTCCACATATGGGCCAACTCTGCAAAAACAGACAGCAGTGAAAAATTAATCATTTCATAAAGATGTTAAAAAAAAATCCCTAAAATTTACTACAATTTATTACTTCTTAACCTCAGCTTAAATTTTGTAAACCCTTCCCTTCCCTCCCGTTAAGGATGGAAACTGTGCAGAAAAGACACAAATCTCTGTGTTTTTGTTTGCTCTGCAGAGTGCCAGAGTCTTTGGCTGGGCCTCACAGGCAGACAGATGATTTACGAGCATACCAGCTGTGTGTGAGTGTTTGGATGTGCGTGTGTGTGTCTTTGTGTGTGTGTGTGTGCTCAATCCGCCAGCCATCAAACAGCTGATCTAAGCTATGAAGCCTTTGCTAAGCCTCAAACTGCCCACACCTGCTCTTAAAGTTAACACACATAAAGCAAGCTGATGGTCACACTGTGTTGTTCCCTTCAAGCTGATCATCTGCCAGTCTGTAAAAACATCCTGTGAACCAAAATAACTTACTCAGATCAATACAAAACCAAATAGAAATCCCTTATTTTCCATTTATACTGATCTCATGTTACTTGCAGCTTGCAGGCTAAGCTATCCATGAAACAACTCGCTGAAATATCAGGTTTAATATTCAATGTAAGATTTTATGGACGAGCATATCTATCAATGTCTAAAATGCCTTATGGCGTAAGTTTAAGCAAACTGTGCACAAAGAAGAGGGACTTTTAATAGTCAGCAGACCATATAGGACACCAGATAGCATAGTAACTTTTTACAAAGAAGCACCTGTAAAAATGCCTTCAGAGAAACTGTCAGCAAAGGAAAAGTACAGAGCAGCTTAAAAAATATAAATTCTCCTGCTTGACTGAGCTGCTCTAAATTCTGGGGACAAAATGACTTCTTAAATCAGTTGATGTTGTTGTGTCCTATGATCTGCTGTTGAGACGCTGAGTAATGTTTACCTGTTGCTAATTTCTTGCACCAAGGAGGTTATGTTTTTACCAGCATTTGTCTGTTAGTTCATTAGCAAGATAACTTGAATAGTTATGAACAGATTTTGAAGAAATTATCAGGGAATGTTTGCCATGGCAAAAGGAAGAAACGGTAAGATTTTGGTGGTGATCCAGACGTGGATCCAGAAAGGGATTAACAATGCATTAACAATGCCAGAGAGGGCAGTTTTTTCCATATTTTATAATAACTCAATAAGGTCTCAACAGATTTTGACATTTCTAGGGAATATTGGTCATAGCCAAAAGAAGAAGTGGTACAGTTTTCATGGTGCTCCGAATCCAGATGTAAATCCAAAAATGTTTCAAGAGTTTTTCAACCGTGCAAGATAGGGCAGCTTTCTGCCATGGCATTCGGTTTGTGCTCTCGAAGCACTTGTAGCTTTATGGTATGTTGTGCCTGTACACAGAAATTGACTCTGTGGGATAAAAAAAAATGTCATTGAGTAGTACTTTTTTTATCAGTCTGGTGGCCTGGTAGCTCCAATGCAATTGCTTTACTTCTACCAATACAACTAATTCTGCTTTTTGTTGGGTCTTAGGTTTTCTCACCAACCTTGAAATGTTTCCCTTCCATGGCCGCAGATTAACTGCGGGTCACCAAGGTTCATAGGGTGCTTTGGTTTACTATGCCATTTGTGTATGTATGCTAAGGTCCTTTGATTTAAATTGTGCTTTTTGGTGGTTAGTTACTCCTGTGCTTTGTCTTTCCCATGTCCCTGTCTGTTTTTCGAAGCACTTTGTAAACCTATGTTTTCAAAAGGGCCATACAAATAAAGTTATTATTTTTATTATTAGAATACGGCTGCTTTTACTTTTATTATAGCCGTGTGATGAGTTCACTTCTTGCCCTGCTTGTGCTGAACCGCTCCACGGATTGATTGGAAGTGAGCCAAGACCACCTCTTTCAGGTGAGCTCAGCACGGGTGTTTGTATGGAAACAGGGATTAATTGCTGTGTTCATATATTTTCAAAAAAACATGCTGAGAACAGAATGCCCACTTGTATCGGAGCAACTCTCCCAAACAATCTAGGTGTAAAAATGACCTATACTACAACGATGTACAATTAGGCTCTGTCCGCACGGAGACGAAAACGTTTTTTTTATTGCAAATGTTCTCTGTAAAGACAGTATTGTTGCAAAAGATGTGTCTGTCCACATCAAAACACTGAAAACACTGTAGTACATATGCCAGGCCTGTAAGTGGCACTGTAATACTGCTGCAGACATGCACCAAAACAAGAGAAGAAGACATGGAGCATGTGCACCAATCATGAAAAATTTCAACAAACACACTGTTGGAGTACACTGTTCTCCATGTCCTCTTGTTGCTTGCAGTAGTCTGGAGAGAAATTTCTGCATTACGAGCGCAACACTGTATTGCACCATTGTTGTCAGGGTCTGTGCATGCGAATTAAGTGAGAGGGGCTATGACGTCATCGTTTCTGAAGCTATCTATATTTGTTGTCCACATGGAAACACAAGGCCAGCTTTTTCAGATTTATCCACTCTGGGGCTCTTTTTCAAAAATGTGCTTTTTTTGGGCTTCTGAAATGCTGTAACCTTCCTCGACAAAATGCTCATACAATTAAAAACTTGTGCAGATATGCCTGAATTCGTCTCTGTAAATTTCCACAGCAATGGCCCCTTACTCAATAAGCAACTTTGGTCATTATTGTTTACTCATATTTGGAAAACTGTTGTTTGTATTTCCAGATTGCTGACAGCCTCATAAAGGAAATATCCATTCTGCTGTAACCTTCATGTTAAACACAGTGATGTGAATGTGTATTTCTCTTACCCTGTGTGTGTGCTGTTTACTCTGCTGAACTTTGCCTGCATTGACCAACCTCTCCCACAGTTTGGGGGGGACATTAGAAACATGGAAGGAGCAGGTGATGGCTGATGAGTGCAGAGGAGCTAGGTAGGGAGTGGGCATAGAGGGCCACCCAGGGGTCTGTAGGTCGATCACAACCAGTTCCTCCTCCAGTAACACCACCAGCGCTGAGGGATCATCAAACTCTGCAAAAAGAGGCCAAAGTCAACAATTTGTCACAGACAATCTCTCAGTACTCTTTCCTGCAGCATCCAGCTCCTAACCGTTCTCCTGCTCTGTGGTGTGGACGGTGAAGAAGTCAATGACTCGAGACGTGAAGTCCAGAGTGACATGCTCTTTGTCCTGCTGGATGGTGAGACAGTGGCGATCGCCATAGCTCGCCCTGGGCATCCCCCCGCTGTACAACAACACTGGGGTCCTGCAACAGAGAATTTCATTATTTTATGAGTCATGTTAATGCACTGAGTGAATGGTTTGGCATCAATGGCTTTAAATGTTTGTATCACTGGAAAATGATTTAATTCAAATATAATGGTGCTTAAGTCTTTTTTTTTTGTTAACTGTGCAAATGAACCACTGATTCATGAGCTCATCACATTTCATTATACATTTAATAAAATATATAAACTTCACAAGAACAAAATATAAAAATATGAGAGGAATGCAATACAAAATAACCCCCAAAAATGCTCCATTTCACAAAATTGAAATGAACAGTTGTTCAAAATAGTGGGTGTAAATGGAGGAAGCGGATGTATCGACTTACCCACTCTGGGTTGTTCTCCACAGGATCTTACTGATGGCCTTACAGGGAAATGGACCTGTGACAGAAACCACATACAGGGAACTTAAAACCTTACAGACAATTTATTGTGAGCGAAGCTTTTCAGTTTTTGGATGATTTAATTACAAGAGAAACTGAAAAAAATGTTGAGTTAAAAATAATATTTACAATACTGATGATAAAATATAAAGCAAGACTAGTCTAGTCTAGAATTACTATTTAACATGATTTAAGATTTTCTGCCTTGGAACATCTCTTGTAGACAAAAAAAAACAACAAAACTTAAGAGTGACACAGAATGATGGTAATGTGTCAAGACTCCAAGATTCAGGGATCGCACAACTAGTCCAAATCAAAATTCAAGTACTTTCAAGATGCACTTGAAACATTTCAGGCCCCATAACAATGGTAAATAAGAACATGTTCTGAGCACACAGGGTGATTATATCACTACCTGATCATATTTAAAGAGATGACATTATGCTTTACATGTAATTATATGTGTTTTGTAATCATTGTCCACAGGAGGATGACAAATTATGTGAAAAAGCAACAAAACTGTATCCACTGAAATTTTTCACCTGTATGTAGACTTTACTCTAGAATGGTTCTGCAAATATGAAATTATTTTCCTCACAAAAAAGCTCACTTTTCATAGATTCTTTACCCAACACATAGCTAAAAGACTAATATGTCAGTTGAAGTAAACTTTGTTACTGCAAAAAAAGAGAAGAAATTGTTTCTATGAATATTCTTTGGATTATGTTATTATGCGCTGTATTTTTTCATTTGCAGTATATTATAAGTCTCCCCTCATTAAAATATAACTTGAAAGCCATTATCAAAAATAATATACCGTATACATTTATTTTTCACTGACACACTGCATGCATTTCTATATTTATAAATGAACATACAATTGGAAATTCAAGCACCTTTAAGAACCCTTTCCCAAATTCAAGCACTTTCAAACATTGAAAATGCAATGATATAAATCCAGCACTTTTAAGGATTTTAAACACCCGTACAAACTGTGTAGATTAATTCTTCAAAAATTAAAAAATAGATGAGTATCTAAATGGAAATGTGTTCTCTTGATATCATGCATAGGCAGGTAGCAGCAGCCCTCAGCACCACACAAATATGTGAATAAATAAAACTCCCACTCCTGAGAGGATAAAGGCTGATAACTACCAGGGAATGGCTCCTAAGAAGAGGTGCTTGAACCTTGAACTCCAAACATACTATACATTGCACAGCTTATATTGTTAATGTGATCACTGACATCACCATCATCCTCATCAGAGTACCAGTCCTTGTTGATCTACTCATTCTCAGTCACACTCATCGTTGCGCCCTCCTCCTCAAGGCCATGTGCTTTGGCATACCTGAAATAGACATTTGTGTGTGTGTGTGTGTGTGTGTGTGTGTGTGTGTGTGTGTGTGTGTTTGAGATGGTAAATTCTCACCATATGGGATGGTGGAAGACACTGGCTGTTGGCTGTAGGTGTTGCCATCGGTGACAGCCCACACTGAGTAGCCCCCATCGTTGTGTGAACTGACAAATAAGTTCCCAGAGCGTTCCCACACCAGGCTCTCCAGCTGCTGCTCGCACACAGACACAAAGAACACACACACGCATCCATGGAGGCATCAGACCAGGCAGCAAAGCAGCAGAATCACAAGAGAGTTTGTAGTACCAACATACTCTATCAGGTGAATCTACTCGTTACCTGCTTTCCCAGAAAAAGCTGTTCTGCCTGCCGGGCACTTAAATCCCACAGGACCACCAGGCCACGGCTGTAGCCAATCAGAATCTTCCCTGGCTGCTGCGGATGTTCCTGAAGCGACTCCACTGGCCCCAAGGATTTCCCACATCTGTAATCATCCGGCAGGCTGGGAAAACAAAACATTAGGAATCATTCCACATCTGCAGCTAGTTCAGATCCCAGCGTGATATAAATTAGACATGAAGGCAGGTCAGAACGAGGTGAGGTACAAGTCAGAGGAGAGGCCTGCCGTGTTGATGAGGGATTGAAAAGTTATTAGAGTGGATTGAAAATCAAAACAACTGAAACCTGAGAGCATTCATGTCTTACATCAAAGAAAAGCAAGTGTCTAAATATTTTTGCTGAATAACACCAGACATTGGGCGTCGATAGTTGGAAGGTTGCAGGTTCGAGCCCAGCTCTGGCTGTCACATGCAAGACACTTAACCCCAAGTTGCTCCCACTGCTGCATCAGTGGCGTGTAAATGGGCATGAAAGGGCGTGAAAGTGTTATCTGATACTGATGGACAACTAACACCAACCATCAGTGAGTGAATGTGAGAGTGAATGGGTGTGAATGGGTAGATGTGACCTGCAGTGTAAAGCAGCTTTGAGTAGTCAAAAGACTAGAAAAATACTTTATGAGCACAAGTCTATTTACAATTTATATTTATCATAAGACTGAAAATGTCATGACAAGAAAGGTGGAGAGTTGAACCTAAAACTTAAACTTTTGAATATGCATATCTGTGGTAAGGGTACAAATTTGACATAAGAGCTTCAACTGGTACAGTCAACATGTCCAAATGTCAAGATTTACACACTTTTGTTTTTATGCTACATGCAACAGTGGACAAGTAAGTAAAATAAGGTTTCCTTTGGCTAAACTATACCAAAGTGACTATTTTGTCCGACCAACATGGTTTTACTTTCGCTTTAATTGTGTTAGGACTCACTAGGAATGGGAATTGTTGGGTATTTCATGATGTGCAATTCAATAGCCATACAATGTGCTCTGTTCCATGTGATACAGAATGTGATACAATATATGTTTGCTTAACAATGAGTGCTATAGAATGAGTCCTGAAGTGAGAGAGCATTAAACACTTCCTGGTTCCCAAGGGCTCAAAGTATATGGGATTTTAGAATAGCATAATCCATAAAACAAATAAGGGTTGTAATAAACACATTCATACAAGCTTTTAATGTTGAATCTAAAATACTAAAATGTATCTGTTGTTCCCAGTTTCCCAGCGTCACAATTTCTAAGTGTTGTTGTGTGTTTACAAAGGACAGTCGCTAAAGAACTGCTAACAAGGACTACAAAAACATCCAGGAACCCTCGGGCAATCATTAGTGATCTTTATTAATAATCAAGAACTCACACATCATTGCATGATCCATGACCAACTAAAACAGATCTCTTAATAAGAGGAAAATTCTTAAACCAGAGTTTACAAAAAGACATTACACGGAAATATTGTAGCTGCTTCTAAGTTGAACTGCCATGTTGTGATTACATAGTAGCTTAATGACAGATTTTTACTCTCTCCGATTACATTTACAATTAAAAGTAAGATTATAAGTTCGAAAAGATTATAGAAAAGAACAAAACCTGTACGTTTCATAATTTCTTAGTTTGCTGAATCTTGTTATCAGCATCGATCTAAAAAAACAGTAATGCCATAGGCTTTTAGGCGAGAGAACCAGCATGATGCTAACATCCGTGTTTGCCTACAAAAATAACTTATCACAGCACCACTCTACTACCTGCAATATTATACATGAATATGATTTTATATGCAATATAACAAATGGTAAGGCTGAATTATACTGGGTAAAAATTATATTGCAAGTTTTTTTCCTCCTGTGATACATATTGTGAATTTTTAGGGCAGTTTCTGGATACATGCTGTCATTTTTACAAGGGTCCTAAAATCTGTCTTTTTGTTTGGTTGCTCTGTATCATAAGTATTTAAAAAAATAATGATTAAAATAAGACTAAAGAAAAAAATACAGTCACCATTTGGCATGGTCGCTTTTGAACTGTAACCTTGCACAGCAGCTGGCACAGGAGCCTACTGATAGTGATATAATGCAAACTTTTCTTGTACATCATCAAGAAAACAAAAAAACCTGTGGTTAAAAAACACAAAAATGGCAGCATTATTTGCTCCAAGTCATGTGACTCACGCTATCACTGTTGTTCATGTGCACATTGCAGTTGCTATAATCAAACAATATATGGTCCAGCCTTAATGCATCGTGTGGCATTTGTCTTTGTTTTAACTCCACCAAACAAGCCAAAGCAAAAGCCCACGTGTCTAAGAACGTGTATATAAGATAAACAAAACTGATCTGCAACCATCTGTATAAACTGATCCTTCCACAGGCTGCTCCTCCAAAAACAACAACAAAAGTGAGATCAACACTAAACTGCTGGAGCTGAGGAAGGACACATTCCTATGAGGCGAAGGAGGAATGTGGAGCAGGACACACCCTCAAGATGTCAGAGGATTCCCTCAGAGAGGCAAAAGGGGAAATAAAAAGATGTAGTGGCAAAGAGACAGAGAAATACACATTTTAACAGTCAAATATGTGTCCAGATTGCAACAATTTTAAACAAGTTTTGCATCCCAGCTAGGTTGAAAGTTGGCATGAGTTAGCCTCAACTTGGAAACAATGTGAGTCTCATCATGGAGGAACATGCCTATCTGACTGTATCATTCACACCCACACAGACTCTATATTGATGTGTGTGCTCAGCTGAACAGTCTTTTCTTCTGAGAGGGAGCAGATTGCAATTAAGTGTTTAAATACATTTGAAAATATGCATTAACTAAGCAGATTGGTAAAATATAGGACAGGCTACATCAAATACATGAAGTAGTGAACTATATGTACACACCACTCTGACATCTAGGAGCTTCTTTGCCTCTAACATAAGGTGGACAAGATGAGATCTGAGTTGAGACTGGTGACTGGTAGAATTGCTTAAAAGACATCTTGGGCTGAGGATGTCCAAGTTCAACTTTACTGCAGAGTAGAAAACGGGTATTTAGGGCTTATAAAAGTGGATGTCCTTGTCAAAGCCAGAGTACTACTGAAATGATTTTGGATCTGTTGAGAAAAAAATAATTTAATGTTTAACCAGCACAAAGCAGCTTTTTCTCTCAGCTTTACACAATGATTCTGCATGTCCAAGGTCTCTCTTTCTTTTGCTGCCACTGTCTGGCTATTTAAAGAGGTCATGTTTTGCCTTGAATCAGGTATGTATATTAATTTCTTTTGACTGCTGCGGTATGTCCACAATCACTAATGTTAAAAAATCCTTCTAGTTTTTAGTACCACTCATAGTACTGTATTCGCTCTCTGTCAGAGACACTCTGTTAAACTCTGTTTCCACCAAGCAATCTGGTTCAGTTTGGCTCAGGATGGCATGCAATTACTGGTGTTTCCGTTGTTGGATAAGGAGAAAAGGTAGCCAAATAACCAACCCGTGCCCTCTAACAAGCATACCAAACTCCAGTGAGTGAAGGTACAGCTGGCAGTGGAAACGCAAACAAGATCAGGGTTTACTGCTCCAAACTGAACTGAACCACACCAGACCACTCAGTGGAAATGAAGTTTTAGAGATCCTGCCACTTTAGGGCTCCCTTTCCCATGTGGGTCTAGTCTGCTCTGATTAGTCAGCTATGCTCTGCACCACACTGCCAACAACTCTGGATTCATTCCAACGTCTACATGTCGCAATTGGCTTGCTGTACCGGAAGCGAATGAGCTGAAACAATGGTAGGATGTCACATTGGTAGGTCTATTGGGGGGTTCTTGTTCTTTCACATGGACAAATGTCAAAAACAATAAAAGGCATATTAAACTGAAAGCAGGCATAATCTGAGCCCTTTGAATATACCTCAAATAACCCTTAACATGTTTGGAAAAATATAATTGTGTTTTCTAACATCTGCATAGATTGTCTAGAGCTGCTTGATAACAGATAAATATGACAGTTATTAGATGATAATGAGATTATGATTATTTCATACACAACTTATTGATAAGTTATGATTCTAGATGTAGTAATTGGTTTTATTTCTATAGAACATAGAAGTAAAGTTTTAAAGCTTTAGTTAATTTTGGAAATTAAGAACATAAACAATGTTGATACCCTGCAGCCTTGAATCAATATAATATTGCAACGCCAATATCGTGGGACTATGATGTATCAATTTTTTCTCCCATCCCTACTAATGATTCTGCACAATCAACATGCAAATTGAACCTGCTGCCAAAGTCAAACTGAGTGGAACATGAAGTGAAAAAAAAGTGTTTTTGCGAAACATTTTTCCTTGTCTAGTTTTGGCTGTTACCCTTAAATTTCTACCCATGGAGATAACTACCTCTCCATCTTTAATAGCTACTCTAGGAGTGGAACCAAACAAACAAACAAACAAAAATGACAGAAGAATACAATGCAGTTTTCCAAATATGGAGTTGAGAAAAACTCATCTTAAAAGAGATAATCAGTCTTAATTGTACAGCGACACACACATACACAAACACACTTGTACAGCTTTGGTAGTGATCACTGAGGAAGATCCTCTCCGGAAGCACAGAGGCAGAAACATTCCCGACAAAGCTTCCCATTGTCCTGTCTCTCCGTTCACAAGTATTTTTAGGGAATCCTGCATCCTGCTGCACAGAGATTGGTGATGATGGGCCTGTGGTGTCCTGCGTGTGTGTATATGTGTGTGTACATTGGAGATTCAGCTAAAACACTTCCCCAACCGGAACACCGTGTTTTGGCAGTCGGTACAAAGCTCCACTGTGTAAAAGCTCCCCTCCGTTACAAACGCACACATACACCCACACACACACACACACAGAGTCCTTATCAGGGTCCTTGTTAGGCCTCAGCTCTGACCACTTCCCTAAACAAGCCCGGTTAATGAGGGGTTTGGCTGAGCAGTCAGACAGAGTCATGAAAAAGAGACACAACAGCAGCTCTTTGATTCTCTGACTGAGTATCAACACAGGAATGCAGCTAGACACACTGCAGCATGAAAAAAAATACACAAATTAACTTTTAATTTGACAGAAAATACATTAAAGGACGTGCAGTTTTGTGTATATCAGAGCTGAAAAAATGTGTTTCCAGGTTTTGGTTCTGTTTTGCTGTGCTGTTTACCAATGTTTTGGCATTTTGTGAGCCACAAGCCCCTCCCCTGTGCCACATTATGTAAAGTCATAAGTGCAGGGGTTTACAAATGACTGCGCAAAACTGTGACAGCAGGATCCATTCACAGTGTCGGCAAACTGTTTTTGAAGCGGGTTCAGTCATGTGTTCATAACTAATCATCGGCTTTCATCTAACAGTTTGATTGTGCTGCTGTTGGTGTGCATTTACCTCAGGGTCAGAGTTCTGTACTTTTTTCTGTCAGTTTTACAGGAAGCATCCAAGGAGCTAGTTGCAAACTAACAGAAACTGTTTGGTTTTGGCAGTTGGATATTTGCTTCATGGTACATAACTGTGCCAACTCTAATAAA
The DNA here is from genome assembly GCA_037902135.1 of Cetoscarus ocellatus. Classification (NCBI taxonomy): domain Eukaryota; kingdom Metazoa; phylum Chordata; class Actinopteri; order Labriformes; family Labridae; genus Cetoscarus; species Cetoscarus ocellatus. The sequence goes on along the minus strand of JBAMNC010000702.1, from coordinate 707,438 downwards.
AATGATGTATAACCAAACACAGGGCTGGAAATGAGCATTTCGCCTGCCTGACTCTGTGGCTGGTGGATTCAAAGTCTACCAGACACTTTATTTAAGCTGTCAGCATAATTTAATGAAGTGAAATATTATAATCAAGGCTTGAAGGTAAAGTATTCAAGTAATATCTTTTTAATGTAGGTAAAATTGTTGAAATAATGACCAGGCTTTGTATTATTCATGAAAAAGCTTGTCTTTGTTATTCTTAAGGTCTAGGGCTGATTGGAGATTGCATAATCACTTAATGCTGTTTTAACTGCAACCAAATCTTAACTAGGAGCCAAGACAATCAGTTTATTGTTTTGAAAGTATATGAACTTACAGCATGTGAGTAGTGAAATCAAAGTCATAAATGGTAATTGGACTTTTCTTGTCCTTCAGACAACAAACTTTAGCTCCACAGGTCACATCAACCCTTACACTCTTACACTCACTTCACTTATTGTTTAGAGTTTCAGTGTAAGTTGTCCATTACATTGTCCGTCATAATAACAAGTTCTCACACTTTCATACCCATTCACAAGCCAATAATGCAGCAGTGGTTGAGTGTTTTGCCCAAGAACACATCAACATGTGACAGCCAGAGCTGGTCTCGAACCTGCAACCTTCCAAGTACTGGTAGGCCACAGTACCTGATTGAGACACCGACGCCTACATCAAGGATTATGTTAAATGGTGTGAGTTTTTGTCATTTTGCAAAATTCAATGGTCATCTAATGTTTTTTTTTATCATTATTTTGTATCATTGCCTTTTTTTGACCTGCCACCACATGAAAACATCTGCATTTGGCAGGTGGCTGCTGCTCATTTCCAACCCTGCAAACATGAGTGAGCTTCTCCTGTAATTCTTCAAGTTCCTGAAAAACTAAATCTGGTTTTCTCATCACTTTTTTTCCCTTGGAAGTAATTGCAACTTTGGAGGAGAGCATTTATTATTGATAAGGAAGCTGAAACTAACTATTTCTAAAAGATTCATTCATTTCAATTGTTAATTCACAAATAAAAAAAAGGAAATTGTGCATTAACCCTTAAGACCAGAACAATAAATTACAACTAAAATATATTAGCTAGAGGAAAACAAACTTAAAGATATGGAATAAAATCTCCTGTATTTCTCCCCTCCCACAATACAGACACATGAAATTATATGGGATTAATTAATTTCAAAGCCTGTACTTGAACTGATCCATTTTTGATTATGTGACAGCACCACTTTAAACACAAAGCTAGTCAGCAGGTTTTCGAGTGTTGATATCATCATTAACATGTGGGTCGACATGAACATCAGCTGATATCCAGGGTAGATATATTTACAATCATGAAATGTCACATCAATTTAAGCCAACTGAGCCATAGTTACATCATGTCAGTGTGGGATCATCTTTTCAGGTGGTGTTGTTTCATTCCCTTTTGCCGTCTTAAGCATGGCTTAACCTTTAACCTCTGCAAAGTTATTAAAATTACAGCCTCACCTCTGAGTGACCTGGTCCTGGAATAGTGTCTGGCTCTCCCTCAGGGAAAGGCTGGGCAACTCAAGGAAGTACACGCCCCCTCCTTCTGTCCCGATGCAGAGCAGGTCGCATGACCTCAGCAAGAGGAGGACGGTCACTCTAGTGGCACTGAGGGGAAGAGTTATGAGAGAGACGAATGAAGCTGGCACTCCTTTTACGTGGGAGCATGATGTCAGAAACCGCCAATCTTGTATACCTTACATGCAGAGTGATCTGAGAAAAGTTTTAATAGTTATTTCTTTAGCAACACTTTTCCTCTACAAAATATTTTTCACACTCATATGCATTGCAGATCAAACCACTTGATGTAATACAGGCAAACATAAGAAAGGGGTTTGATAACCGGATAAAACAATACAGGAATGGTGAACTACTACAGGTTGTTAAATAGAAGAATTAGACAAAAGTCCAAATCAATAAAATGATCCCAGCTGAATCAATGCAATACATAAACACCATAGAAAAAAGAGATACAACTATCTCTAAGGCTCTTTTTACCTGCAGCTCTCAATGCCCGGTCTTCCAGGGAGGCTGTAGCTGCCCACCTCCTGCAGACTGAGCACACCCTCTTTCTTAGTACCTCCCACCTCTCTGGGGACCCTGGCCACCATCTCCCAAAGGTGGATGGAGTTGTCATCGAGCAGTGAAAGCAAGCGGCCCTTCATAGAAATGACACAGAATAACAAGACATAAAACCATAAATGTTTCTAAATGGTGCCTTTATTTTGTAATTGATAATCACTGAGCTTACCTGACCAGGCAGAAAGTGGATTTGAGTGACAGCAGTGGTGTCTTTGTGTAGTCCAGTAAATTCCACTCCAGGGGCTCCATAGCTGGAAGGGCTCAGTCAAGGAAGTTCTTGGTCTAATGAAAATAATTTCACACCATAATGATGCAGTCTGATGAAAATCAAGCTTGTTAATAGCTATCCTGAGATTATATGTGACCAATTAAAACAAAGATGTTGAAAAATAATCAAAAGTTTAAGAGCTTAAGGGAGTTTCAGCTCAATTTTCTCTCATTGTTTCCTTAGTTAACACTGTTGTCAAAATATCAGTGCCATTGCACATCAACACTGGGACAAAATATAGTTTAATTTTCCACCTGAATACTGTGGTACAATGTGTGAAGGAAACATATTAAGAAAGAATAACTTTTTTAAGCCTTTTGAGCACATTTTGGGGTGTTTGGCCTTCCTCCGAGCCCACCAAATGTGACAAAACCTGTGTTTCGAAGGCTGCATAAATGTAAATTCATTGTATTTGGCAAGCTGTTCAGTCTTTTGATATACAGTTATGTAACAAGATTTTACATTTGCATAAGCCTGCCTGAGAAGTTTCTGTGGCGAAGTACCGCCATATTGTTTTCATTCTTAGCGAGGGATCGGCATACACCATGTCTAGACCAGAAACCCAAAAATCACTGCTTGGCTGTTGGCTGTAAACAGCCACATATATCTACCAGCCTCAGAGAACCAAAGGGCCCAGTGGATTCATTTTATTTTTGGAGGGAATGAGCCCGCTACAGTCTGCTAAAATCTGTATGTGTGTGTCACTTCACGCCTGACTGCTTCTCCAATTTCGGTCAGTTCAACACAGGACTGGCAACTAGACTTTTCCTGAATCTGGGCTCAGCACCAACTATCCATCACCATCTGGTGATCCAGATAACCGCCATTAGTGGACGATCGTTTTTACTCAACAACTCAATAACTAATAATGATATCAACATGATTCTAAGTGCTAGGTGTGGGTTTTCAGGGTCAAGAAATCATATTATGATGGTAACTTTAGCATGGAAGTATTGCTTATAGATGTAACAGCAATATGTGAGTTACTTGGTGGAGGTTTGCACTCTCCAAGTGCTCTCTAGTTTGTCAGGTGTCTTGAGATAACATTTGTTATATTTAGCACTATGCCAATAAAGATTGACTGATTGACATGTGAGGTTGTTGAGGTTGTTGTTTACATAATCAAGCTGCAGTCCCACCTATCTATCATGTATTGTATTGTGCAATGCATAACACATCATATTGTATCTTATAATACAACAAGGGTTTCCATGATGTTACCACACCTACTGCACTTTACATATGTTATTATATCCTGTGTGCTTGGTTCTCAGCATTGACAATTACAGCAGCTTTGTGTGGGTTGAAACCATCTCTCCCACAGGAACCATCAAAGAAATGTGAAAGCTATCAAACAGAGGATGAAGACACTGTTTACTTTTCACTTTCTGTACTGTGTAAAAGAATATTTATCAGTAAACACAGTGTAAATATGCTGTTGCCAAATGATGGACATGCCCACCTTCCATCTTATCTATATCTCTTTTCTCCTCAATCTAAACTTGTTTTTTCCATCAGGAAATTTGCGACTAAAAGGATGAAGAGTTGAAGTGGTAATTGCCAGCTGTAAACCAGAAGAAACATGTCGGTTATGGGTGAGAGTGAGGGAGAAATTAGAACTCTTTAACAAAGCTCATAGCAATTACCAACACCAAATGACGCACATACTCCAAAGCAGCACTCTGTGTTTGTGTGTTTGTTTGTGTGTAATCAACAGCAATCTTCACAGAGTCCTCCCTCTGTTAGTCCAGTAAATGAGGCCGAGCTGATAGAATAAAAGCTGCAGTAAAGATCTGTGACGCTGAGGACACAGATAGGCTAAATTAGTCCAAACTGAAAAATAGCACACACACTTGCTTGTGAGCAATACCCACACACTTAAACACACTGCTTACATAAGCCCGTAGGAATGTGGATTTAAAATGCTGAAAAATAAGGGGGAGTTCTTATGTTTGTGTTTGACTGTGAGAAGAGCTGCTGTTCTTTGTTACTTATTATGATACTGCAATCATTTTGTACTGTAATTATTCCTCTGTTTTCATTCCTGAAAATAATAAGAATTACCCAAGCATCTTTCTTCCATGAGCTCTCTCTTCCAAATGCTTCTTACGGACAATTAATTTCTTTCCACGGACAATCTTTCCACATCTCAGCGGGAAATGAGTCCCTTTACCTCCGAAGAGTTTCAACACCTACATTCCTCAGCTGTCTCCTCTTTCTCTTTTACCTTTGGGTATTATTGTCTCTGAGTCAGGCTTGGAAAGAAACAAAATCTGAACCCCTCCTGTCTCGTTCCCTCCCTATCTAAACTCCCTGCAGGTCCAGCTGAGCGCAACATTCACTCACGGGTCATGAACCAGCAAACCAGACAGAGAGAGAGAAAAGGAAAAGAAAGAGAGGTAAAGAGACCAAGACAGAGCGGAAGTGAGAGGTTAACTGGATAAAAACAAAGAGAGAAAGTCAAAGAGAACTGTTATTACTTCAAGCAATCTAAAGTTATTCAGTTTTTCTGTATGTGTCAGTTAGCTTGCCAGAACTGCATACAGTAGATCAGTAGTTTTCAGACTATTTTTGCCCATGGTACATGGTAATATCATTCGTCTTTTTGCTTATCAATTCCTTCCACTTTGTTCTGCATGCTTTGCAAATTAAGGACGTCAAACTCTCATTAGAGGCAGCCGAGATAACAAAGAATTCAAAAACCACATATTACACATATAAATCATATAAAAATCACATATATTTCCACATATTCATTTTATCTACAGATGCCAAATGAAATAGGACAAACAACAGTATTACAATTGAAATATTTCTTAATAAATGAATCTAACATTTACAATCAGACTGAAGCTAAAAATGATTCATTAATTGTCTTTAATTTGTATTAAAACTTTACAGTTGCATAAATTCATACGGTACATCAGTGTGTCTCTCCACACTATTTCATAAACACTGCAGCAGGTCCCCCTAAGGCATGAGATATACTTGCTGTTTTGCATTGCATTAGTGTTTTTACCTCCGCCAAGGAGGTTATGTTTTAGCTGGCGTTGGTTAGTTGGTTTGTTTGTCTGTTTGTTTGTCTGTTTGTTTGTGTTCAAGATAACTTGAAAAGTTATGGACGGATTTGGATGAAATTTTCAGGAAATGGGTGGAAGGGGATAAGGAAGAAATGATTAGATTTTGGGACTGATCCGGATCACCATCCGGATCCAGGAATTTTTTAAAGGATTCTTTAACATTGCCAGATAGGACCACTTTCGCCAAAGTGGACTGAAGCTGCTTGGTGGAGGTCTGCGCTCTCTGAGTGCTTTTCTAGTTTTCCCTTTTGCATCCTGATTTTTAGTTTAGGCAGATACCACAACAGCAGCTTAACTTAAAGCTGCTTTATTAACCAGCATCAGAACACTCCACTTTCTAATTCCCATGATTTATTATTCTTTTTGCTGTAGAGAATTTAAAGTTATGTTAGCTGGTTATGTTGTGAAGTGCCGCATTCAGTGTCAATATGGACAAGCCCCCCTAAACCCATAAAACATGGTATACCTGTGAACCCCTCTATTACAGAATAACAACATGCACATGCTTGGTGGGGGGGGAGTTAATTTTTTGTTTGTTGAATTCAGTATTTTTATCAAATTAAAGCAAAACTTGTTTTGATCACTTCATTGTGATTTGTAGGTTTTGTTTGGAGGTAACAAATAGATTAAAATAAGAGTTCATATTCTGTTAAAATATTGGGTTTTCTTTTTGGGTCATATTTTCCAGCCCTAAGACCCCCCTATTTGACTGCCTTTATAATCATGTAGACAGGAGGACCCTCATAAAAAACATTAACTATCTAGAGGTGACTCTACAATAAGTTTATACTGTGAAAAACCTGAAGTGGTTTTTTCTGGAAGTGTAATTGGTTAAAATTGTCATTTTTATAATGTGTGTTTTCTGCAAAAGGTTTTAGGGCACAGAGAGCTCGAACCTCCAAAATGTTATCATTTTATCCTCGAGGACAAAGCTTGAAGAAAACTTCTGCAGTTATAGCCTTTTCTGGCACATAAAGGACTGTCAAGACCAGGCGACCCAGGTGTCACTTGGCCTGGACCCTCCCTCTTCTCACGTCTTCACTGTAGTTATGATAAGTGATTGGTGATCACGGTGTATCCATCATGTCTGTCAGTTAAGTCATGGCTCTGTTACTGCCAATCTGACACAGAGACCATCATTACAAACAAAAAGATCATGCAGTCCATCTTCAACATTGTTCACACCCACCTAAATGAGTCAAGACAGGAAGGCCGAACCAAAATGTTCATCAAAATGTTCTAAATGCACCATGAAATTGTGTTAGTGTTTTAACAGTACAATACTTTTATGTAGCTGATGATCTTTTATTGTCTGGGGCTGCACAGACATAACCCTAAGCCCTAACCATCGCCAATCAGCTGTGTTTATAAGAGCAAGCATGTAAGAAATGAGTTTGACAAACAGGAACAAACAAGACGCAAGAGAAATGGTAAACACAAAGAATGGAAGGAACAACAGACGAAAACAGTTGTCCTGCTGAGCTCTGAGGTTAGAAAAGGAAAAACATAGAGGACGGAGTTGCACAGCTGTGTTAAAAAAAGTTCAGAGGGCCTGATGGCAGATGGAGTGCAGTGGTTTGTGTGCTTTTCTCAGAAATGTAACTCTGACCACATCTCAGTCATCACAAATCTATACTGCGTTTACCTCAAAATATACGCTGACTGGGCAAGAAAAGAGTGCATGGAGGAAAAATGTTGACTTCCTGTCCCGGGTGATGTCAGAGGACAGCTGGTGGAGGGTTTCCCGGCTATGATGTCAGTACTTCCATACCAGGGACAGCTGTAGATGAGGTCCCTCGGCTGTAACAATGTGCGAGTGTTTCTCCTCCAGTCTAACCTCCACCCCACTGGTAGTGCTAACTGGCTGATAATGGATGCCCTCCACAATGGTGTGAAGATGTTGTGACTGAATGTGTAAAACTCTCACCCTGAAGCAGCCAGGCTACAGATATTAGATTAAATTAGACCGAACTATATTAATCCCTTTGGGAAACTCCCTCAAGGAAATTAAGATTCCAATAGCATTTTAAAAAGTAGATAGAAAGATAAATAAAAAAAGATATAAAAGATATAAACAAAAATCTGAATAATTAAATACAAAATGAATATAAATAAAAAATAAAAAACAAAAATATGTACCCAACCCATATGCCTAAGAGGACATAATCAAATTCCTAGAAATAAACAAATATGCAAAAATATCGTTGAAAAAAGCAACAATTCTGTTAGTTGCTAATATTTTCAATTTAGGAGTGCTATTTCTGTAAGTAGATTTATCACAATATGAACAATCTTTTTCCAAATTAATGTAATAAGTTTCTAAAAAAAAAAAAAAAGTAGAAAACAGCTAACTTGATGCTAGTTTTGTATATTAGCAACAAAGCAAGTTCAGGTAACCATCCATCCATTAACCATGCCACATTTCTTTTTTGTGGTCAAAGGAGCCTATCCCATACCCTAGCCTATAAGAAAATGGCCTACCGGTATACTCCCTGGACTGGTTGCCAGACAATAACAGGGCTAACAAGAAAAGACGGACACCCGTGTGCTCTCATAATCACAGACATTTTAGAATGGCTATTAAACCTTCAAGCATGTTTCTGGGATACCCAGAGAGAAACCACACATGTACCGTGGGGAGTCTGTAGACTGTAAAAACTACACAGACAGGTCATGTCCGAGACTTGAACCAGCAATCCTCTTGCTGTTAGGCAACAGTGCTACTTACTTCACCACTGTGCAGCCCTCAATTCACTAATCTGTATTTGTATAAACACTAATTCAAAACAAACTCTATCCCAAGACATTTTAAAGAAAGGCAGGCCTCATCCTCAACGTTTTTGATTTACGATGACTCAGCACTGATCCACAGCGAGCACAACACCATCAACATTTAGCAAAGTCACAGTGACCAGAAAAAAACTTCTTTGAAAAGACAAAATCTTTGACAAAGACTCATGATGAAAAGCTAATAATTAAGCTCAACAGCGGGAAAAACATGGCTATGCAGTCCAAAGCTTCAACATTAAGTATTTATATTCCCCCTGATCAGAGGTTTCAATCTGTCCTATGTAGCTCATGTACATAAGGAGACACAGTGGGTGATTTCAGCATCAAAAAGTGTTCAGTTTTGTCTCCCTGCTGTGGTGTCAATTATTTTTCCGGCTCTTTTCATGTAATCTAGACCTTTTTTTTTTCATTTTGTACCATCCACCAAAATTTAAATGCAACCTGTGTTCAGATTTTTAATGAAATTCAAAAGAGAAAATCAAAAGAAATGCTGCAACAATGTTTTCAATTCTAAAACAGAAAGCAATCAAAATTTGTGCAAACACTCACTCTACCATCAATAAAGCTGTACTGCTTGATGATTAAAAGACTGTTAGCTAATTCTGATAACACGAAAGATTAACATAGGGACTGATGAATCAGCCATTTCCAAATATGCTCCAAAAGATATGCTTTAATTTAAGACATGTGGAAAAGAGGAGATGAAAGGAACTGCTGCAAATTCTCTGGATGCCCCGACAGAAACATCAGAGGTTTCTTCCACAGTTCAGACACACATATTAGTGCAAACACACACATGCAGACACACACACACACACAAAGCAGTTTTAAAAGCAAAGGCTCAAGGCAGTAAGCTAAATACACTGAAGAAGTCTGAATAAACTGAAACCAGTTTAACAAAGTCTCAATGATCACATTTTGATAAAAGACAAGCCAATTTAAAGTGATCTGGGATAGCCTCAGATGAATCAGTTAATGAATCAGAGAATAAATCTGGAATATTCCTTTAAAAGATTTTCTAAACCACAGACTAAAAACAAACAAAGGCAATATGACGTCACCTTAATAAAAAATAAAAATATTTTACTTGCATATATAGCCGACCAAACTATTAAACTGCCAATCAAACGGATTAAAAAAAATAGCTGGCACTAGATATTTAAGTCCAGAAAACTAATTAATTTAAATTGTATCAATACAGGCCTTCAATCCTGGTCAACTGCTCTGTCTATAGTAAAACACAACTACCGGTAGGGATCAGAATCGCTTAACTTTTATTGATACCAATGCTGTTATTGATTTCCTTTTTTATTTATTCCCTCATCAATTTCTGTTGATTTTGTAGATGAAGAAAGTGGGTCAACACAGCTCTAAGTGTTAAATAAAAATGACATAGGCACTGGATGTTCTGCAGTTGGTGTCATTCTTGTGTCAAATTAAACCAGGATTTTAAATACCTCTATCTCATGTCTGAAATGATTATGGCTATAACTTCTTTGTTGTTTATGCTGAATGCGTCTTTCCATGCGTCAACTAATGGGAATTTACAAGAATAAATGGGAATAAACCTGGAATCATAAAATTGAAGATTGGCACTTAACATGTATTTAAATACAGCTTGGCATAATATATTTTTGCATTATCTTGACTAATACAACCAGAGCCCCCAACATGCACAGTGCTGTCCTCCATCAGAAGCTCAGGTGTTTTCTGGAACCCTGGACTACTGAGGCCACATTTTTTAGCCCAGAGCGCATGAATACTAAAGCCACACAGTCAGAAGTTCAGTTATTTTTTTGCAAAACGCAGCATACAATGGCATGATTGATAGCTCTCTAGAAAACACAAAGAGAGAGAAAAAAAACATAATAAGGGTTATTTGGGTTTAAATAACTGCTAGTGTTTGCTTAAACTGGATACAAAAACCTGTTTTTCTATGGACTTCGTCATGTCATCTAAGTTAAAATGTGTTTATCTTAGATGTGTTTAGCATAACCTGCATCAATAGCATTAACAAAACAACAATTAAGCATCCATTGAATGGGTATTTTGGCTTCAGTTTGAAACAGTGGGAGGAGTTAAAGCTACACCGTCCATCTTTGTATGAAGTCAATGCTGACGTAAAACTTTAATCAACCTGTTGAATGACTCTGTGGTCCAGAATTGCTGACATTGCAAGACAACCATTCACAAACTGAATGGTTTGAGTGAAACGTGCAAAGATTTGCTCTCCGAAGAAACCTAAAGTCGCACAATGAAAGCCTACAGTAACTCATAATAAGTGAATCGCTGTCTCTTCCTCACACAGAAACACACACGATTGCCCGGTGATGCAGAGAGAGAGCGTTAGCAGGGATAAAGCGATTTCACGGTCTGAATACCGACAAACAGAAGGCATTGTCCTCTGAGCGGACACACAGGCTGCACACACACACACACACACAAACGTGACAAAAAATTTGGATGGACAGGAAGTTGAAGTGGATTGCTCAGTCAAAAGAAGACTGTACAAGCTGAAAACCAGTATGACAAGAAACAGACCACCTTCACTTGAGAAGAAGTCAGATGTTTCAAAAGAAAAAAAAGACTTTAGCTTCACAAGTGAAACTGGTTTTACTTTAAACTTCTGGGGCCTCAACTGTGAGCATTTTCTCTCACTCTCTTTCTTCCCTTCTCCCATAACAACACAAACACACAATCAGAAACTCCTCAGACGTCTGGCAGAACGCAGCCTACAACAGGACAAGCCAAACAACTCCACCCACCCACTACAGAAACAATCCCATCTCATTTGCATCCTCTCCTTCAGCTAGTACCTCTCCACCTCCTCACACACTCCCGTCTCTGTCCGGCTCGCTCTGTGCATTCTCCTCCTGACACGGCAGAAACAATACCAAACACCATTCTGTTAATCTACATCACATTCCTGATCTAAAGGGGAAGAGACATTATGACTGCCAGGCATAGTCTGCTCTGACCAAAAGATGAAGTGAAAATTCATCTGGCATCACTTTAAGAAGTTTGTGTGTTATTGTGTTTTTCACACTGGTAAAACACAACCCACAAATATTCCCTTGTAAAAATCGTGGTCAAGTTCATAACCTTTTCCAGGAACTCTGGCTAGATTAGTTATACTGTCACTAACAGCTACTTAAAGAGACCATTTTATGTGTTTATGAGATTTACATGCCCTTTAGTAAGTTTAACATGTCTACTTCACATAATAGAGTCATTCTACGCACAAGACAAAGAGTCTGAGGCATCAGGACTTCTCTGTTTATAGCACCAGCAGCTACCTGAAAGTGCTCATTCCCTGGGGCCCCCTACCTTGAAGAGACCAACCAGTTTGATGTCCTATCATTGTTTCACTGGTAGCTAGGGCTGGAAAATATATCAGTTAAATTGATCAATTCAATTCATTTTTCCACCATACTGGTAGCTTAAGCCCATTGGCTCGGTCTGACAATCCTGGTGCAGACTGCAGACTGTGATATGGGGTGAGCAGAAACATCGATTCAGCAATGCACTGCAATATTTCCCCTCCCAATTCAATATCGATTCAGCAAATCCTCTGAATCGATTCACCTCCTGGCCAGTGGGGGGCGCTGTGCACTTTTTCAGTGTTTATCCAGCTGCTGCCGGTCGCAGAAGAAGACATGCTTGCAGAGTGATAGGATTGAGAGCCGAACATGAGGGTGATTTAACGGTGGTTAATCAGTATTTTCTGTGTAAACAATGTAAAATATTTAACACAGCAGCATTAGTATCATTCTGGAGTGTTTCTTTTCATTCTTTTGCCATATTTTCCGCGTGTCTTATCATCTTTTTTTGTCATTTATCGCCTTTTTGATCAGATTCCTTAAATAGTAATTTTAGAAATACTAGAGGAATAAATGTCGAGATCTCTGTCTTCAGCTGGACAGGAACTGCTTCAGGGACTATGCTCAGTTAAAAAAAATGCTTGGACATGGTCTAATATAACAGGCTCTAAAATGGACACTAAATGCTGCAGTCGAACAAAAATGTTCGAGTTTATGTAAAATAAAATAGTTTATTTTTGGTCATCTCAGAAAATTTCTACATGTTCATTTACAATTGTTTATGAAAAGAATCCTGTTAAAAATTCAAATCCGTTTTTATTCTTTTCTAGTAATTACACACTGTTTTAAGCATTTATAACATAATAATGACAAATACTTGCAAGAATTGTTTACTTTTATTTCTCGTGAAAAAAGGGTGAAAAAAATCTATTCAAAGGACAATTCCTGACACATTTATTGACAAAAAGACCAGGTGGACAATTATAATTATAGTGTTAACTGTCATGTTTATACTTTTGTACTCCATATGCACAAACAAGTTATTACTGTACAAATTTTTATTTTCAGATTTTGCTCAAAAATATGAGGTGAGATACTACATATGTTCACATTGGCATCAAAATAAAAAAATATCAAAAATTGTCAACAGGTACTCTAATTATTTGTGTATTCCTACTTCTTATTGAATCGAATCGCCACCCAAAGAATCAAAATTGAAATCAAATCGAATCGTGAGGATCTTAACAATGCCCAGCCCTACTGTGATAAATGCAGCTTTGTTGACAATATGGTCACAAGCAGCACTGAACCAATCAACACAAAGTGGAAAAACTCCAGGGTTAAAAAAGGAGGCCCATATGAAAGTGTTGCAAGCTGTAGTTCCTCCAGTGTCCACTTGGGGCTGGCTGCAGGAACCCTGGAGGTGTTTTCATTGTGTGCAGGGAACAAGTGTTTTTGTTGCCTTAATAAGCATCTTTTCGGTCCCCACTTAACTTAAATGGACCTGTTCTTTCGATGGTGATGGTCCATTTGTGTTAGAAATAGATGTGAAGCAATACAGAATACAGGATGATTATGGCCAATTTGTTACAGAGACCAATTTGTTAACTGAAACTGACAACCAACTGCTTTGGCGATTTTCTGGAGATACCAATATTGTTCCAAAATTATTGTGCATCCCTCCTAATTTGCTTTTGTAGACTATAGAGAGGCCTCAATACTCAATACAGACCCTTTCACACCAAGCTAAATAGTCCTAGTAGGAGCTTTATGTGTTTCAAACAGGTTCAAAGAAACTGACCAAACTAGAAAGCACTCGGAGAGCACAAACTTCCTCAAAGGTAGCTCACATATTGATGTTACATTTATAAGCAATAATTCCATGATAAAGTTGCCATCATGATATGATTCATTGACCCTGTAAACCCTCACTAGCACTCAGAATCATGTTGATATCATTGTTAGTTAAACAATTATTGAGCAAAAATGATCAATGTGTGAATGGATGGTTATCTGGATCACCACCAAAATGTAAGTGTTTTTAAGTTGGGCCATTACCAACATCTCCCTCTTTGGCGGAGATAATAAGCAGATGTAGATGAAGCTGAGATGAAGCAGATGTAAGGAAGAAAAGTCAAATTTAGGGTTTATTCACAAGAAAAGGAGTTTATATACTTCTTTTAAACAGATATATTGGTGCTCATTTTGAAGAAATTATTGGGACAATCCAAACACTAAAAAGTATAATTTATGTCTTTCAACAAATGATGTTTTTTACAACATTTTTTGTTCAATTATTATGAAGAGTTTGAATAAAATTTGTGTCAATATTTACTTTGCTTTTTGGTCTGATTTACTCTTGTATTGTTTTATCATCCATAAAGGGAGCACTGAAAAGCCTTCACTCCTCCTCATGTTATTACTGGATTGTGATGCAATTTTGTTCAGACATTCATGATCCCCTTTGAGGCTGAATGAAGACTCAAATGTAGTTAGTTACAACAACAACACTGCAAATCTATGTCTTTCATCATTAGGCAAAAGAGTCAATATTTAATGCTTGAACTCTGAGCTGGCAACATTTTTTGATTTCACAGACATAATAACTAAATCCTGGAGGTTATATTTTAATCAGGCCTGTTACCAAAAGCAACAAAGCTGGGAGCTGATTTTGGCACATCCTCATCTCTGAAATATTCAGACAACAAGCTCTTACTAGCACTATGATAAATCTCAAATGACTCTCCTCTTTAGCTCGTCTTGCTGTATTTGAGAATCCATCTGCAACAAAATCAGGCACAATATAACAAGACACTCTGCCCACTCTGTCCAACTTGTTAGGACCACAGGACCTCTATCCCTTCAGACAGGCCCCTTTTTCAACTAGAGCAAATTAGCAAAAGTGTGTGTGTGTAAGTGTTTGTGAAATTTGGACAGAGAGACAATGGTAAGAGAGACATGAAAAGAATAACATGACAAAGAGAGTGAGGTATGAGTCTCCATGGATAACAGAGTTGAAAAACAGAGTTAGCAAAGAGTAGGCATCGTGTGGGTGAAAACGGGAAAGAGAGAGGAGGTAAAGGGTGGGAGGATGGGTGAGTCTGTATCTTAAACCCTTTTAAAAAGCTACCACAAAAACAAATATTGGATTTATTGCACACAAAAGACAAAAAAGAAGGTAGGTTGGGTAATGTTTGCTCCGTTTTCTCGACAAAAGACTCAAACCACAGCTGAGCATTAGAGTAAGAATAGAATTATTTTAATAAAAAGGGCAGGAGGAGCTGAGTTAAAAAATTAAAGGGCAATTCAACATTTTGTTTGCATGGAGGCTTATGCCTTTCCAGCCGATGACCGGGATAAAACCCAACTTTTGGCTCCTTTGCCGCATGTCATTCCCAAACTTATCCACTGTACACTACAGAGAAGGTATACACATGAAACAAAAAAGATGTATTGAGCAGCAGAAAAGAAAAACTTTCCCATGTAACTGTTCAAAATGTTTTATTTGGAGTGCTAATAGCCTCACATTATTTGCCTGCATGTCTCATGTACAGAGGCTGTTGTGCTTGATTATTAAATGAAAAACAACTAACAACACCACAAACTTTTCTATAGAAAGAATATTTTTGCTCCACTTCCAACATGTTTGTTCTACAAAATTGCTGACATTCTGTCCTTTACACTGAGACCATTGCACATGCCTCACAGCAAGAATATTGCTGTTTCAAGTCCTGTGTCGACAGGACCTTTTGGTAGTTTGCATATTCTCCCCCTGCATGCATGGGTTCTCTTGGGGCACTCTGGCTTCCTTTCACAGACCAAAAACATGCTCAAAGGTGACTCTAAAAACAGGAATGAGTTCAAGTGTGAGTGGTTTTCTGTCTCTCTATGTGGTCAACCCTGAAAGGGGTAAGCAGTATAGATAATGGATGGAGGAATGGATGAAGGGTGGATGGATGGATGGATATTCCAACATCCACACTGTGGCATTCTAAAAGTTTCCATATCGTGATTATCTGTGCCTAAAAACCAGCTGTGACCTTGTTGCATCAGTAAACAGTGGCTGAAAACTGCTCAGTTAAGAAATGCCGATAAATTCCACAGCACTAGAAAAATCTTGGCGATTATTCAGGGAGGTGTGTGCAACCAGCAGAATGTCAGACAGAAAGATGGACACAGAGCGAGATGACAGCTGCAAACAAGCGCATACAAACACACAGTTCAAAGTGGCGTGTGTTAGCGTTGAGTGAATGTAAATATTAGCTGGTTCTCTTGCTGCTGGATCATCGATACTTAGAGTTTCAGTGTGATTCAGCAAGTCCTAGATTGTCCCAATTATTTAAAAGCTCACAGTTTCCTACTACTTTGGCCAACAGAGATGAGAGTGCAAGTAGAAAAAGTTGCAATTTTAACCACAACTCACCAAAAAAACTGACGTGGGAGCTGCAGACTTTTAATACCCTCCAGTCTGCAGGCACTCCTCATCCTCAGCAACTGCGCTGGTTGTCTTGGAAACCAATTCAAAAGCTTCCTTTATTAAGACTAGAGCCTGCAACAAAGCTCTTACTCACCCAAAATGGACACACACACAAACGCAGACGCACATCGGGGAGGGTTAACCCAGGGCAGCTCTACATGCATTCTTCACCAGGAGACAGACTCCCCAGGACCCCCACCACATACACACTAAACCCCCCTCCACATTGTCCTGTTCCCTGTGCTTAGCCCCCCCATCTGTGGTGAGGGCAGAATCTCCCAGAGTGTAATACGACTCTGCCTTTGTAAACACATAAAGCAGGAAAGAAGAAGAAGGAGGGAATATAAAGAAAAGAAAGAAGGTGAAATTATGTCTAGATAGAGAAAAGAAGTTCAAACAAAGAGAAAAAAAAATCAAATAATTTTACAATTTTCCACTCCAGGTTTGTAATTGAGTCAATAAACTCTGCTTTCACTCAGCCAAAGCTCTCTTTGCAGCTTTAGGTCTTGACTCCTGAACTTCTCTTTCCACCCAGAACACACTGAACTTTGCTGTGTGTGAGATTCAAACCACACATCTGGCACTACAGGCTGGAGGAGTCCGTGTGTGTGAGTGTGAACTTCTAGGTCAAACCAAAGTCAGCCAGTCTTCGAGATCATGGGGGAATGTGAACCCACACACCAAAAGAATACCTGCTGATGATCAAGACCACGATTTATCTGAACCACATTTTTAGGTTTGAACTAAGATTAAATGAGGTTTGTTTTTGGTACTGAAAAGCTTAGTCTATTGATTTTTTCTTTTTAAAGTTGAGCCACCAGGGGGCTCTCAAGTAAACAAAGCAACCACCAATGAGTCAAGATGTAATGACCCAGTCACCCTTTCTCGCCTTCATTGCATACTGATTTAAATTGACAACTCATTTAGCAAGGACATCACTTCAGGAGGTGTGTACACTAAACAGAAAACCAGTGTTTTCAGCTTTGTGAAAAAATCTTGCATGATGGGAGAAAAAAAACATTTTAAAAATGATTTTGCATTCGTATTCATAGTTCGCTCTATGAATTCTCAAAGTACTCTGGGACATGCTACTAAGTCTGCTTTCATAGGTGTTTCTTCCCTCATTTTGAGAAACATATCCATGAAACAGAAACGCTGCTTTGCTGTGTAGTGAATGTACCTCATGGAGTGATGTTTTTGATAACTAGAGTCTCATTTCTACAAGAGAAATAACATTAAATGCAGACACTGGAGACAGCAGACCTTAGCTCAACTTATGGATGTATATTAAGGGGGGTCAGGGGATGGAGTCACAGGAGGAAGTTTTGGTGACAGAATTCAAAATTTTACTTAAAGGTATATTTCAGGGTTTTTTTTGAAAACCGGTTGCTCGATACCTAGTTGTTTCAGTAATTATAAATGCCACAGAGTATTCTCAGAGAGCACAAACCTCTGCAAGTGCATTTACAATACTGTCTGGAAAACTGCCCCTTCTCCCACGTTTAAGTTAGTTTTAAAAAAATGTGGGATCTGCTTCAGGATTTGGATCACCACCGAAATCCTATCACTTCTTACTTGTACCATGACCAACATTGCAAGAAAATTTCATGAAAATCTGTAGAGAACTTATTGAGTTATTAGCGAAAATGTAGGAAACTAAATGTGGAAAACTGAATTGGTTAACTATCACAAAGTTAACCAATTCTTCAGTAAACTCATTGATCTGCACGAGGATTTGGATCCTCATAAAAACCTAATCAGTTCTTTCTTGTGCCATGACTAACATTCCTAGAAAATTTCATCAAAATTCACTTAAACTTCTAAAGTTATCCCTTTCACAGACTATTACAACAAACAAAGAAACCAACAAACAGAGCCAGAACAAAACATAACCTCCCTGATGGGAACAATAAAGCCACAGGCCAGCTCTGCCCCTGTGGGATGATAGCTGGATAAAGACATTTGATGATAAACAGCAGTAAAAGATCCCACTGGAAACCTCATAATTATTCACTTGTGGGATGAAACTACAACACAAAAACTATGTTGGCTCTACTAAAGCCTACAATAAGAACCTTTACAGCATTTCACCTTATTGACAAAGCCCCAGTACTTGGAACTTAGTGTGATATGACATGGGGGTTATGTATCCCTTAAGTTTTTGAGAAAATCTGTAAATCACCATGCATACAAAATAAATTCACTCTTAGACTGCTTTGTATTGGGTACTTTCTACATTTTTAGATTTTTGTGGAGGTAGTGGGTGGGGGGAGCTTTGGCCAAATAAGTGAATATAACTTGCTTGATCAGGTATAGAAGTTAGTTGAAGTATGACAACAATGTTTCAAAATCTAGCCCAGTTTTATCAACACATTTAACATCAATTTTGTAGTGTACTTTACTTTACCTTTTGGTATCCTAATTGTGAGCATAAGATTCATTCATTTACATTGCTGCAAAGTGTTTGGATAACTTTCCAAATACAGTCTGATTTTTCCAGAAATTCCAACAGCAGCTGGGATCTTTGAAAAGCACTATGACTGGAACTAGAACTTAAAGGAAATGTTTTCTTTTGAAGGGTTTTTAAGTCAAAAAGCCAAGAAACTCCTGTCTTCACTGGTTCTGCTATCTCCACCTCCCCCCTTCTCCTCCTGCTCTCCCTCCATCTATCTCCCTGGGGTGCGAGTGCCTGGCACCACCAGTCTCTCTCTCTCTCTCTCTCTCTCTCACTCCCTCTCTTGCTCTAAAAGCTGCGTCTCAAAGGCTTGATTCTCCAGACTGATGCATCTGCACAGGACACACACGCACACAGCCAGCCTCCCTCACATACTGATTAAACAGCCATAAACTGTTGCATTAAACATAAATTGAGATTCCAACAGTGGACGGCTTGTGCTTATAAGTACTATCACATGGAGTGGGACAAATCCAATATGTGAAATAAATGTGAACCATATGAGGCAAAAATGCATAACAAACCTTTATATAAACTTTTGTACATCCAAATTCATCATTTTTTTCTGAAAAAGGCTGTGCTAGAGAAGTAAACAAGAGAAAAAATCTGTGACAACAAAGAGAAAAGCCGATGTTTTGTCTGCTTCATGGGAATTTATGACATGACTGAAACTCTCAGCCAAATTATAGTTTTGCTGCGATGCTGCTCTGCAGCCAAACCAACACTCAATGCTCCAACTTCTATCTGTGTTGCTTAAACAGA
This sequence comes from Cetoscarus ocellatus, assembly GCA_037902135.1. Classification (NCBI taxonomy): domain Eukaryota; kingdom Metazoa; phylum Chordata; class Actinopteri; order Labriformes; family Labridae; genus Cetoscarus; species Cetoscarus ocellatus. The sequence continues at coordinate 688,157 of JBAMNC010000702.1, read as the reverse complement.
CTCAGTCTTGCACCACCAGAGCCTGGATAGAGGGGCTGGTTCATCACTGACCGCAAGTGCAAATAAGTATTTATGGTATGTGAGGCCTTTGCGGTTAAATCTGTCTTCAAGATACTCTATTACAATATTGTTACCTACGCCAAGGAGGTTATGTTTTTGCCGGCGTATGTTTGTCTGTCTGCCTGTTTATCTGTTTGTTAGCAAAATTACGCAAAAATTACTGGACGGATTTTGCTGAAATTTTCAAGAGATGTTGGTAATGGTCCAACTTAAAAACAATTGGATTTTGGTGGTGATCCAGATAACCACCACTAACAATCGATTGTTCTTGCTCAGTAACTGTCTTACTAACAATAATATAAACATGATTCTGAGTGCTAGTGTGGGTTTTCATGGCCAAGAAATCATATTATGATGGTAACTTTATCTCGGAACTATTGCTTATAGATGTAACAGCAATATGTGAGCTACCTTGGCAGAGGTTTGCACCCTCGGAGGGCTTTCTAGTTTGATGTTTTAGTCTTGTCTATTTATTTATTTTACTTTATTTCCTGAGAATGCATTTAAATTCATAATTTGTATGAATGAAATATGGTTGCACTAGTTTCTTTTTCTTTTCATGGCAGCTTTATTTGAAATCTCCTCTGAGGGAAGACAGTTGACCTCTTACAGAAACTGGCAGTAAATTCTTGTTTGCGCTCTCCGAGTGCTTTCTAGTTGTTTTAGACGCAGTTCTGGCTGTTCTGTTACAGTTATCTGGAAGATCTGATGACTGGTGATTGCTTATAACAGAATAAACATACAAGATGAAACATGACATAATACACTAAAGCACTTAGTGAGCACAACTTGTGTCATGAGTTGACTGAATCACCCTGTCAATTTTTCAAAGAATTGTGACATCACGAAGCATCATGATGGCTTGCATTCTCTGATTATTTTATATCACAGTTTATGGCAAATTCCTCCTTTAAATAAAGAAAGTATTAAGTAAGTATGAACTCCATCTTTATTATTTAGTGAGTCTTTTTGACACTAACCTTGCAGAGGTTAATGTTAACAACTGCCTTTAAACAAAACTTCAAAATAAAACTTTTGTTCTTAGCTAAAAAATGACCTCAGCAGATCACAGGGCCACATTTAGAAACAGACATTCATGCTCACACCCACACCTAAGGGCAATTTAGAGCCACCGGTGAAGCTGATGGGCACGTTTTTGGTCTGTGTGGAGGAAGCTGGAATTCCCAGAGAGCATAATTTTAGATTTAGATGCACAATGAAGGTGGAGGATAAGTAAACCATTTGACATTAATATCAACTCCACCTCTTCAAACCATCACAAATAAACATTAAACCCAAAACCAAAAACTGCAAAAACTCAAAAATAAAAAAACAACAAAACTAAGATTATAAAACCAGACTGGTCCTCTTCTTCCCACAAAGACAGACAACTCACTGAGCAACACACTTCTCCACTGAACTGACATTATGTAAACAGCTCTGCTGCAAATACATCTGATCAGTATTTCCTCAAAATTCTTGAAGCACTCTGAGTCATCATGTTTGCAAGGAAAAATAAAGACAGGGTAAGAAATGACAGGAAAGCTTTGGCATAAATAAAAAGGCTTTTAGAAGACTGTACTTCAGAATCTGTACGACCTGTGCAAGAGGCATTATCTTAAATCAAAGAGGCTGACAGATGCATGAAAAACACTTGCATTAGCAGGAGATAAAACACTGCGGGGATGATGTATGACTGAAAACATGAAACAGGAAGAAAAGCAGTTCCTGTACCTTCAAAGCAGTCATTCAAACGTTTGTCCGATATGTAGAAGTCCACCAAATGATTGAACTTGACAAGGGATGATAAAAAAAGGATACACTTTGATGGCTCCTGACTTTGTACCGATGGCCATGAGCTGCAGCTTGGGGTCAAAGGCCAAAGCACTAGGCTGGTGAGGGAATCCATGCTCCACAGTCTAAGAGAGAAAAGGAGACAGAAGTGAACACACGACACACCAAAATGTTAGAATTAATCTTCTTTGTTTCAGCTCTTTATCTTCCTTATTCAAGATTCAAGGTTCAAAGTGTTACTTGTCTTTGCACATCAAGAAACACATTTCCCTGCACAATGAAATTTCTACTCTGCTGTCCACAAAGAATGCCAGGTAAGAGGTATAAAAATAAAAAATAAATAGATTTAAATAGAACACAGAAATAAGCAGCAAGAAAATACTGTACAAATGTAAACAAAGATAAAGCATTATACTCCCACTTTCATGTTGCTACAACATGTTGCTACAAAACCTGTATGTACCTTTCAGCATTAATGTTGTCTTCACAGATGTGGGAGTGACTACCCAAACAAATTATATGAAATTTCCCTCTTGATAAACAGTCCAAGACCAGCATGGCTGGAAAACTGCAAGAACCAAGTGGTCTTCACTACATGTCAGATTGGTCATTCAAGGCTGACTCCCTCATTTTTACTAAAAGAAGATCCTCCTGCTGAATGTGTTGGTTGTCAATGTCCTTTGATGATAAAACACATTGTTTTAGATTGTGCAGATCTTATCCTCCAAAGAGAAAGGTTTTTCAGAGTAGCTGGTCTACAAGATCTTCACAACAGAGTTAAAGCAGAAGTAATTTAGGAGTTTTTGAAAGTGGCTAAACTTTGCACACTTTTATAAGTTGGTTATTCTTGATCTTGACATGTCCGTCTAATTTGCTTTTGCCATAAAGATGGCCTTACTTGCTGACATGCTGTTAAACCTCTACTCATCCATCCATTCTTCTTGGATGTGCAAGCTACCCATGCCATTGGCACAAACACACTCCCATCCTATAGATGCTGGCTTTAGAATTTTGTGCTCGTTGGTACCTTTTAATTTTAGCCCGGAGGACAAAATGTCCATGATTTTCAAAATCAATTTGAAATGTGGACAGCACACTTTTGGCCCTTTTCCATCAGCACGTCTAAAAACTAGGGACTAAAAACTGGTTTGTTTTAGGAGGTACCATGCTGGTGGAAACGCAATGCAAACCGGGTAGAGCCGAGTAGAGTAGAGTGGAGTAGGGCTAAGGCGTGCTGGTGGAAAAGGGCTATTTGTGTCAGTCCATCTCAGATAAGCTCAGGCCCAAAGAAGCTGGCAGAGTTTCCATATGCTGTTGATATAAGGTCTTTACTTCATACTGTAGAGTTTTAATGTTGACTGACAATAGTTTTCTGAAGTGTTTCCAAGCCCAAGTGGTAATATCCTTAACAGAATTAAATAGAAGGGATCAGAAATCACTGGCACGCAGTTGTTCACAAAGTAGTGAACCTCGTCCCATCCTTGCTCGTGAATGACTGAGCCTTTCAAGGATGGCCCTGTTATACCCAATCATGACACTCATTTGTTTCTAATAAAGTCCAGTCCCAGACTATGTGTAAATATGAACCAAAATCATCCTTACATTTAAGTTTCCTCAAATTCTGATCCCACCGACTATGGAATAATGAGTTTGATCATTTTTAACAACTGGTATTGTAAATCACAGCAACCTCAAATTTTAGAAAATTTGATAATGTTTTGTTCAATTTAGGCAGTGTATGGTGTTTTTTAGCAAGTTTTGTCTGTTAAAAATAACAAAATACAGTTCAACATTAGATGCAGGGGTAGAAAGTAAGATATAACATATAGTCTAGTTACTGTAATAGCGTAGCTTTTCTATGTTCTTGTACTTTCTGGGAAGTTTTCTTAAACAAGTGCTTTTGCTTTAATTTGAGTATGTTTTGGGGGATTTCTTGTACTCAGTTACATTTGTCATGGCATCTGAGTTCTGTGTAAACAGAGCCAAACCTATTAAAACTGTGCCCCTTATAAAGTTAGAGGAAAATCTTTAAAAAGCTCTGACAGCAGAGTCTTTTATTACCATGCTCTGCAGACTTTGTTAAATGGGATTATCATAAATTCACAGTTTTTCCTCTTGCCTAAGTCGGGAGAAGGCGGGACAGCAGGGAAATCATTTAGATCTACAGAGAACTTTAAAAATAAAAAAATAAAATAAAAAAGAACTTAAAGACTTTGCTTGGAGACTTTTTAACCTGCTGTAAAGAGGTCAAAGGGGGCTTTTAAGATCTGAGCAGACTGTGATATAAAATTTAGAGAGGGATTATTTATCTTGGAGCTGAGATATGAGGTCAAACATTAACTCTTTGATTCTTTAGAGTACCAGACTGATCTCACACTGTCACACTCACTCACACAGTCGTCTCAAAGGAATCTTCCTGCTTAGCGACCACCTCTGATAGTTGTGGCAGCTGCTGCCAAAGCGTAAAAATGTCAGTGTGAGACTGCCTGTGTGTGTCGTAAAGTGCAACAAACACTTCCTGGACTTAAGACATGATACATAAAAGCCAATGTGAGTGGATACAGTGGAGATATCAAATAAAGCTGCCATGAAAAGAAAAAGACACTAGTGCAAATATATTTCATTCACACAAATTATCTATTTAAATGCATGCTCTGGAAATAAAGTAAAATAAATACATAGACAAAACTAGAAATATCAAACGAGAAAGCACTCTGAGAGTGCAAACCTCCACCAAGGTAGCTCACATATTGCTGTTACATCTATAAGCAACAGTTTCATGATAAAGTTACCACCATAATATGATTCCCACACCTAGCACTCAGAATCATGTTGATATCATTATTAGTCAGACAATTATTGAGCAAAAATGATTGTTTGCTAATGGCAGCTTTCTGGATCACCACCCAAATCAAATCATTTCTAAGCTGGGCCATTACCAACATCTCCTGAAAATTTCAGCAAAATCTGTCCAGTAGTTTCTGTGTAATCTTACTAACAAACAGACAGACGAACATACACCGGCAAAAACATAACCTCCTTGGTCCCATACTTTACCCCTTTTCCAAAATGTTTACACTGGTCTCAGATGTCCCCAGAACATAATGAAATATTGGATTTTGGCATTGCCTGTAAACCATTCTGCTTCCTCTGTTTTAAGCCAAATATATGCTTTCAGTCTTTCCTTGTATTCGCAATTTTGTCTGTTGGGGTCATGAGTGTCTTTGTTGATATTCTTGCCTGTGTCTGACAAGTTTACCTGGAGGACACCACTAGAGGGCGCAAAAGACCTCAGACTCTAGGGACCTACCAGCTGTTTTAGGAGTAAACTGCAAGCATGGCAGTAATTCTGAGGGTATAAGTCAAAAATAAAAACCAATAATCAAAACCATCATCAAATATTTGTTTGCAACTGATGAACAGGAGGTCAAATCTCACCTTAAGCCCCGTCTGCACTTCACCTCTACATTAATGTGCACCATCTTAAGAGTCTCAGGGATATGGTATAATGAGTGACTGTGTTAAAGGATGACTTTCAGCAAACTGCGCTGATGGGTATATCAGTCAATGCACCGGACTTGATTTATAAGGCCCTATAAAATCTGTGATCACAGAATTACAGACAGAATCACAAAATTGGACATTGAAAGCAGAATTCAATATGAACGTGGAATATCACGCAACATTTTACGAAACAGTTTTTTTTTCTGAAATAAAAAGGAATGTATCTCTCTGGAAAATGCTCTGATGCTTCACTTAGCCTCCCCTTCCTCCTCCCCTTATTAACAATGCAAACATGTCGAAGCGGCTGCCTGAGACGCCAGCTAAGTTGGTAAAGAAGCTACGAAACTCCTGGCTAACTCCAAAGTACAGGACAGAGCAGTTTCCCGACGATTATTACGTGTCGGGCGATCAAATGTTCTGCAAATTTTTGTCAACATACTGTTGACTGGACCCATAAAGATACCTGTGAAGATCACCTGAAGAGTGAGTGATTTTATTTCATTGCTTTATACTATGTCTCTGGGTTAAATTTGTGTAAAATGCTAAAAACCAAATTGTTGAGTTTCAGTTTTGAACCAGTCCTCAGAGAAATTCAGTCAATGGTGCAGAGAAACATTAAGACCTACTGACATACTTTGTAAAGACAGCGCAGGGTAGAGTTTGAAACACTGCAGCCATGGCTCCAGTGAATTCGGTGTGTTTTCTGCTCAACAATATGTTTGAATGTTTTACTCCCCACCAAAATGAGGCTCATTCTAGTTTGACTTTGACTTTGAAAGATGATGCAGAAGAGACAGAGAGGACAGATAAAGACTAAAACATGAAAACTAGAATGAAGATTGAAACGCATATTTAGGACGGTACAGAGAGGAGACAGAGGAAAGAGCAAAACAAGGATCACAAGAGTAAGAGAGAGGCTCTTTTTGTATCAGATCAAAGCCTCATATTGTTGTCAAGAACGATGTGGCTTTCAACATCAAAAACTTTGGACAGCCGCTCTCACGGGTACACTCTGCTCTACTTTTCAGTGTGCAAACAGAGAGACGGTGGCCTAACCTAACCTAAGTTCAAGGCCATCGCTGTTTGCTCTGTGGTTTGTTTGCTAGACTTGTCGCATCCAAGAGTTTGACAGGAGTGGTTCAGGTGAAAATATGCAGTCAAGATAGCAATGCAATGTATCATCACCCAAACCATTGTGATACAGTTATAAAGTAATTGGCCCCAAGCATTGGTATTTTCATTTTAAAAACATTTGGTGCTCAAAAACAAATTCCCTTTTCTATTTGTCTCACTGCGTCACCGCTTCTGGTGTATGTTGATATGTTCAGCAAGGGCTGGGCGATATGGCTCTAAAAATAAAACCTCCATTTTTTCCACAACACTCGATTTACAATTTTAATCAATTTTTTCCCTCTCAAAAAAAAAAACCTCCAAGTGACACAAAAATGACATGAATCAAATTTTGCCTTCATTCTGTCAAAATATATTCTCAAACCAAACAGAATTTCCCTCTTAAAGTTAAAGTGCATGTCATAAAATGTTGATTGTGTAGTTTGTCTACATAAGCACTAAAAGCTGAGCTATTTCACAGCATATTAACATGGAACTCTCTGATCAATATTTAATCTCATTTAAAAAAACAAATAATAGCCTTAACATGTGCTTGTTCAAAACCTGACAGAGTTGTCCATCATGAAAACTGTAAATTTTCAGTATGTATACTTCCAAACATTGCAACAACTTACAGAATATGGGAAAATTAAAATAGAATTTGGGAAAAAAATTAAACAGATTTTATAGGGCCCTAATGTAATGTCTTAGTTGGTTTGAAAAGTTGCTGTTGTATTAAGTCTTGTACTCAATAAAGAACTTTTTAGTTCATGCAAAACAATCACAGCCTGATTTAAGAGTTGTGCAAAGTGATGATACATTTTGTCAGCACACATAAAATGTTTTCATCAAACACAAATACTTGTTTGGATCCAACTGTTGTAAAAAGTAACTGATCTCAATATCAGAACTTATGGAATGCCTCTGGTGCAGGCAAATATTCCCTATCTGATTAAACAGCTGTGTTAAGTGATCTACTTTACATCAGCACTCATGAAATGCCTCTGATCTATTAACACAACTCTGTGGCTCTAACTGTTGTATGTAATGTTATGCTATAATAATAATTACCACTCATGACATGTCCCTGGTCCAATCAGAATGCTAGGGAGGAACTTTATATTGAAAAACTGATGCTATTTTAAATATCAGCACTCATGCAAAGCCTCCTGCCCAATCAGAACACTCAGTCAGATTTAAAGAGGCCTTATTTTGCCTTATTTGGGTATGTTCATAATCACTGACGTTAAAACAAAAAACTCTAGTTTGCATAGATATACTTCCCCTGATAGTGCTGTATTCTCCTTCTGTCTGAGACGCTCTGTTGGAGCTCCTGCCTCTTAAATGCTTCATTCCTGACGTGGGCCACGTCTGCTCTTATTAGCTTACAGGTCAACTCTGTGGTTATTTGTCAGTTCAGTGCTGCATGGCACCATGTTGTCAACAACTCTATGATTAATCTAACATCTACGATCTGCAATGGTCTTTCCACTGCAAGCCCACTGGCTTGAACTGCTGACAAAACAATGGTATGACATCACACTTACAGGTCTATTCAGGGGCCAAGGGAACGAGACACTTTGGGCAGTTGCTGGCGCTGCATAGAGGAGGGAGAGGTCTTAATGCCACAGAGTAGGGATGCATAATATTACCAGAACAATATAGTTATTTGCAGATATATGCCTAAAGAGTTGATTATCTGTATCCAAAGATGTACAAATTTCACTGATAGTTACAGATGATATTTTGGATGTACAAATTGGCCATAAATATCCCATATTTTGGCCATGATATTGGCAAAATGTACAAATACCATCATGTTTTATCTCATCATCACTGAATGTCCACTTTTCTAAATCAAAAGTATAATTTATCAAAGAATAAATGTTGTTTTTCTTGCTTCACGTTTGTTTCTAATAGGGAAGCATGGTGTTGGATTTTTGCTGATATCCGATATGCCAATATTTCTTAACTCATTATTGCTTATACCGACATTTTATGTCAAGAGCACAAAGTCTCTTCTTAACTAAAATTGACCAGTTTCTTCAGTGGTTACAGTCAATTTGTGTTAGAAACAGGTCTGAATAAATGAAATGAGACTAAATAAATTACAAATTTGAGTTCATAAGAGTGGATATTGCCTGATGATGAGGTAAACAGCCATGATATATCAGGGCATTTTGCAGATATTACAGCCAATACATAGGATTTTGGTGGCTAATTTGTATGGTCAAAATATCGACTGTAAATATCAGCCAAATTTTTTCACATCTGCAGATACCAATCATCAGCTTTTTAGGCAAACATCTGCTAATACCAATATTGGTCCGATAATATTGTGCATCCCTAATTTCTAACATAAATAGACTTCAACTATGAAAGAATCAGGTCAATCCTCATCAAGTAAAACATAACAGTATCAATACTGGCAATAATAAGTTTGGAAATATTGGCATGTTGAATATCAACATAAATCTAATGTTGTGTATCCCCAGCGCAGATTTTTGCTTTGTTGATAGAGGTGCTCTATCATGCGGGGAGACATCTTAAACACACTAAGGGCCATGGAAAACTTAAAGCAAATATGGGCTCTTTAAGTGTACAATAAAGTTGTGCTGTACTTGTTCATAGCACTCGTGAAATGCTTCTGGTCCCATCAGAACACTGGATAAATTTAACTGCTGTATTAAGTTATGTTGTCTGGTATATCAGTACTCATGGAAAGCCTCTGGCCAAATGAGAATACAAAGTGATATTTAACTGTAGAATAAAATTGTGTTGTAGTAGTTTATTGCAACCATAATGTTGTTTACTATGTTAGGACTCATGATATGCCTCTGGTCCAATAAGCACACTCGGCTGCTGCTGAGAGTGATGTTGAGCTCTACATCGGCACTTATGGTATGCATCTTGTCCTGTCAGAGAAACTCAAAACATTCAAATTAAGCCTCAAACTTACTGCTACACAAAATAATCCCCTTAATGTGCATCTTGATAATCCCCATCACTGACATCATCTGCTGTTGGTAGGTTAATTAAAGCCTTGTAGTGAATGCACGCGCAAGTTCAAACTGCCTTTTTATAGCTGGAAGCCAATTAACATGAATGCACGCAAGCACGTCAACAATTCATCCAAGTCTATCAAATGCAGTGTCCAAAAAAATGCCCATTTCAAGCTCGAAACTGCTACAGAGGAGCGGCCGAGAATGAGGGGAGGCGGGGGGTATATGCTGCAGAGTGCTCGGCTAAAACTGAGTCCCGTTTCGAGATGGAAATGTAGTTTTGGGGAGCAGTAACCCCTCCGTCTCCCCGGGACCGTTACTTTACCTTGTTGAAGGCGAAGAGCTCCTGTTTTATCTTCTCCCTCTGCGGGTCCGTGCCCTGCCGACGAAACCTAAACTTCATCATCTTGACACCGGCTGGAGAGGACGACAGGGGCTGGTCGGGCGAAGGGGGAGACCGCGGAGACAACAAACCGGCGGCTGGCGGCGGTTTTAGCCGTTGGACGATGCTAGAAGCTAGCTAGCTGACTAGCCCATGCAGGCTGAAAGCGGGGCTGCGGCGGTGCTGTTGCTGCTGCTGCTGTGGGCTGCGGCTCTCCTCCCTCCTCTCTTTCTCTCCCTCCTGGTGCTGTCTAGGTCGTGGTGGGTTTGACCACAGCCCCCGCCCCCCCTGAACTCCCCTCATCCCGGTTCACACGGACCCCGTTGTTTTTTAACCAATGAGAGCGAAAAAATCTGCGAGCAATTACGCAGAAACGCCCACACAGCACAGCATAGCGTTTTGGAGAGGGGGTGCTTGATTTGTAGCACAGTACGCACCGACAGCACATACCACATATACATGTGCATTACACGTCGGTAAACGGTGTATTCAGTGAGCAAAACAAACCAACACATAGGAGATTGTTAAACGAAGCCAATAAACACACATCTAGTTTATATTGACCTTGTTAAATATATTAAAGCAGCCCAATTACCGCGATTAGAGTAAAATCATTGAAATTGCGCTAATTATTTCTGTATTTCTTTAGTAAAACCCTATTATCCCACCAAGGATGGGCAACTGGCTCAAGGGGTAGGGGTACCATCAGTGAGGAAGAAGTTTAGGCTATTCTAAGGGCCCATGGTAGACAGGGGCCCCAAAATACTCCAAAATAAGTATTTTCCCACAATAAATCACGAACTTTTTCTTAAATGCAAAGACAATTCTTACTCCCCTTTCTTTTGTTTTTATTGCAAAACAATATAATTCAGTACAGATCCCCTTTGATTGCTGAAAAAAATAAAAATAAAACAAAACTTTTGGATGCTTAAAGTAGCCCCAGGTCCACAAAGTCCACACATTGCAGTTTAATTTGTTCTGTGGCTCCTTTCCCCAAAGAAAGGGTCACACAGACATAACTGCTATGCTATTGGCACCCCAATAAAGTGGTACTTTAGAAATTCAAAATTGTGTTTTTTCCCAAAATGGGGGTGTTGTTAAAGCATCTGTGCAGGGTTAGTTTGGACAGTGGGAATGGGGGCCAATGATGATGTCTTTATGGGGCTCAAAATTGCTGGGGGCACCCATTGCCCTATGTCCACATGCCAATCTTCATGGGGTCTGCCATTCAGTTCAAAATAACAAATATATTTATGGGGAAGACCTGTAAAAATCTTCTATTACAGAATTAAATGTAGCAAAAGATAGAGCTATATTTGGCAGTATTTTTTTCTGATAAATTTTCTTTTATGCGTTTGTGAAAATGAAATTTTCAACAAATATGCCGTGAAAATGAGTAAATGCTGCATCTTGCACCTAAAAAGAAGTCTGTAACTGGCTTAAAGCTACATTTGGCTTTGATTTTATCTGATAATGCATTCATGAAAATAGAAACAAAAATTTAAACAAAATATGCTTTGAAAATGAATAAATGCTCTGCTGCTTGAACCCCCTCAAAAATGATCCGAAACTGGCTTAAATCCAGTGATTAGCTCATTATATTGCATGTTGCTGATTTCATTTGAGTATAAATATAGATGTTGATTGAGGAACTTTAATTGCAGCAATATCTATGCTTTCCTATATGTACTCCTCAAATTTCAATAATTGTTTGGAAGATTTTTCAGAGATTTTTTGGAAACTTAAGTCATATTTTACTTTATTTGTTTGCATTGTTATAAACCTTAACTAAGTAACCATGAGAAAAAAACAAGACACTTAATTTTTCCAATCTTTTTGTGATCCTATTTTAAATAATCAATTGTAAGTATAATGCTTATCGTGATATTACTCACCTGCTTTTGCTTTTTGTCAATCCATTTCTTTCAAACCAAGAGAAAAAAATCAAATCCAGACATTTTTATGTATTATAGTACAAACTTTAATGAGCATTATTATGTTCAACAACTAGTAATGAAAACTACATTTGCATTGTAAAATAATATTTTTCTTAGTGCAAATAGCTCACTCATGTGGCCTTAACTGTTTTTCTCTTTATTTCTTTGCCATGAATGCATGGGATGAAGCTGAAATGAATCTTACAAATTTGTAACATTTTTTTCTCTTTTGCTTAAAATTTGAATGGAAGGCAACTTTATAAAGAAAGCTACACACACTGCAAAGTCCTTGGCTAATAGAGAAAGTTTGATATGTCAATCCTTAAGCATCTATTTAAGCCAAGGAAAGGTCAGTCTACTTTCTTAGTGATACATTTCAGATTGCTCCTTTCTCGTCTTTAGAGTGGGGGGTCTCTGCTATTGTGTCATGTAAATCGACATCCAAACTCAAAGCTGTTCAGAATTCATGATTCTTCTTAAGTAGAAGGTTAAACGGTCCTTATAATGTCTATAAAGCAGACAGGATCTTTAACAGTTTTGGTTTAAAAGGTTATGCTTGCAATTTGAATGAGCTTTGACTGTCGGGGGAGTTTTTTCAAATATTTTTGCAACCTTAATTTGCATATGAGACGCATGCATCAAACTCAGTCATGAGTACTTTTGTAAGTAAAATGTCTGTTAGAGAAAACTTGGTTCATGTGTCTTTATATGTCTCTGTTTAGAGAGTATAATGAAAGATAAATCATTCATCATTTTTAAGCACAAACATGACATAATAAATATGAAGAGTAAACATTTGCTGTTTTTTTGCTGTTCTTCATCCATCTATTATTTATGGAGCTTTATCCCTTTTAGGCCTGCAAAGAGATTGAGATGGACTTGTTGAAAGCCAATCACAGGGCTGATTTGTAGGCTATGTCCACACAAAGGCGGGTATTTTTGAAAACACTGCATTTTGGCTCTCTGTTCACACTTAAATGGCATTCTAGGGCATTTAAAAAGCACACTTTGAAAAACTCTACCAAGGTGAAGATTTTCAAAAGCTAAGTTTAGATTCATCATGTTCTCCATGTGAACGGAGAAAATGGTGTTTGGGCCCAAAGCGTCACACACTGAACCAACCTCACTGTTGAAAAACTGTTGCTGTTTAAGTAGTGCTGACTGGATTATTTAGATGACAACCCATACTTTCTGTCACTCCTTCACTATGATGCTGCTTTAAAAAAAAACTCTGACAAGGAAGGGACCCAGGGTTATGTTTCACGAGGGACTGTGCTGGCTGGTGACCCATGGCTGCCTGCATCTACAGTTGCCATGTTTAGAGTATCCTTGAAAATTTTTAATTATAAGATTTAATCAAGATTCTTAGATTTGTCTAGAATTTAAGTATAAATGAAAAAAACATTTACAGAATACACCTACTGACACCAGTTAACATAGCCATGAGTAAAACCATAACACCAGTCAGAACTGTGGTTGAAATAGATATGAAAATAAAACAGACAGTGTTACAAGGTAACATACAGCACCTACCAGTGTGTTTTTGCATTTATGTGTGGACGGGGATTTTTTTAAAATCTTCACACATGTTGACGGGATTATTTTTTAAATTAGGAAAATCTAAATTTAAAAACACCCGCCTACATGTGGACACAGCCACTGGGACAGGCAACTATTCACACTTTCACCTAGGGGCACTTTAGAATCACTAATTAACCTACCAAGCATGTTTCTGGTCTAAGAGGAAACAGCGAACATGCAAACTCCTCATAGAAAGGCCCTGTCCCTCCAGGGAGTCGATCCAGCAACCTTCTTTCTGTGAGGCAAGAGCACCACAATTTAGCTTTGGTGTTCTATCATAGCAAACAAACAAATTTGGGCACTGTGCTTTTCATCCATGTGCAATTAAAACTGGACATATCTGTATTTGGCTTGGGTGAATAGTGATTATAATATTTTTCCCTTTTCTGACCAATAAATCCAGCAGAATATTTGCAGCTGTAGACTGTTTTCAGCATCATCAACATTCATCATTCACCTTACATATCAAAATATTCTATATATAAGTAGAGGTAGATACAGCACATTCACAAAGTATGAAATATGATCTCTTTGTGTCCATGTTTGTGCTACAGCAGGGTGATTTCACTTGGTGGCAAAGTGAGTCTCTTTTCTCTGACTGACAGCATGTTCTCCATGTGCATGGCAATGACACGGCACAGCTCCAGACCCTGCAAAAGACACCAATGGTTCCTTTTTAGTATTGAACACTGCTGTCACTTTATTATGTTTTGTCTTGTTTTTGGATGTCTTAAGTGCGTTCCAAAGGATGATAGTTCACTAAATCTACCTTTTGGCACAAATTAAGTGCTTCACCTTACAAGTTCAAATGCAGAGCACCATATAATAAGTGAATGTAAAGGAAAAAAAAACATTTCTTTTATACTTGTTTAAGTGTCTCTCATACACACCTGCTCTAGCTGCAGCTGTGTGATGTGCTGGTTGAGCAGGTCCCCCAACATGATCTCCACATATGGATAACTGGAGCCTGAAGTTGGTCTCTGTGTGCGAGTTGACTGGACCTCCTTCAGTGGGAATCGCACCATGGTTTCCTTATCATGCACAAACACACACACGCATACAAAACAAAAAATTTATGTGTATATATATATATATATATATATATATATATATATATATATATATATATATATATAAATCAATCAAAAAGAAAGAAAAGCAAAAAAATGTACATATTAATAATTTGACCGGCAGACATGCAAAGTTTTAGGGGCTTAAATGCTGAAATAATAAGATTTTCTGTCCAGAAAGAAATCGGAGTTTCTTTGATTTCAGTAAAAGATGTAACATCCAGCAGGAGGAGCCAAATACTTTTCGTTGGAAAAGATCTGTTCGCTTTAAAAGTAACTGAGGAATGGCAGATTTTATCGTCAAATATTTTTTGCTGTTTGTAAAATCTACATTCTGTTAAATAAAGTGTTATTGTGTTTCTATGACATACATGAGTATCCTTGTTCAGAAAGTGAAGTCCGTTCAGATTCACAGCCAGGATGCATGGTGAGTGGATGGAAGATGAGCTGCAGCTCTGGATGTAGAAGAAGGAGGAACCAAACATGGGGAAGGCACTGACCAGACCTGGATGAGCAAAACATGCATTCAAGCTAAGAGTTAGTAAATCACAAGACAAGAAGTGAAGGGATGAGTCTGTGCAGCTTTATTAAAAAAATATATATATATCAAATTGTGGGTGTATGTCTGCCAGCTAAATGTTTTAAATAAATATCATAATAAGATTAATACAGGCACTGAAATTATGATATACTTATGATACATAAACAAAGATGCAGTCTTACCAAGGAACTGGGCCCGTGCCTGGTGTGGATTTAAAGGCTGGACATGCTGCATGTGCTGAGTCGTCATATTCAGCCATGGCTGCGAACCCTGCTTACCATAAAAAGGTGCAGGCACACACTCCTGCACCTCACGGCTAAAAACAAACAAACACAAAGTGGTTGTGAGAATTTTGAGGAATTCATACTTTCTGGTTCGTGTGTTTATGGATTAAACTTTAAAAATGCCTTGTGATCAAGTAACATCAAGAGTGTCTGTATGTACAGTGTGGGCAGGTAGATGGTGTCTTTGGCACGGTGCTGTAGTGCAGCCAGTCTGGCGATCTGCTGCAGATGTTGATCACTGGGTTTCCCCTGAGGAACGACACTCAGCAAGGCCTTCAGGTAGTCTGGCAACACCTGAATGAAAACAATAAAGCATAACTGAATGCCAAATGGTCTCCCAACTATGGAACAGTGTTTTAAAATGTACGGAGGACTGAGTAGATTTAGATCCACAAAGCTGTGTCTCCTTCAAAGAAAAATATTGTACCAAACTCAAATAAAAACTTATTCGGAATATAAACTGGCTTGTCAACTTTTTACCCATATAATTTTATGAAGTTGGAAGAGATCAAAAATCCTACCACTCAAAATGTGGAAGGAGTAAATGATGGCAATAGCTGCATGTGAAAAGGTGCTCAAAAACTGAAGTGGAAGAATGACCTGATTAGAAAGAAATAGAAACGTTTCAGCCAGGATATCTCAAATGATGCTAACGGACAGTGAAACTGAACATATCAAACTATCAAGATGCTCTTCATGTTACTGTACCCAACTCACAAAATTCTAAAAATAACTAAATAAATCAATTTAAATTAAAAAAAAAACAATGAAACATAATAAGTTTCTGTTTAATTTTGTTTTATTTCCACATATGAGAAAAAAAGAGAAAAGGGCTGCATGCCAGAAGTTGCTTAACTTGAGTAACTATGTTCTGCTGTTTTTAGTTCCACTGGATGTTTTTAATATCGCATTTAGAACTTCAACCCTTTCAAGCAACATAAAGATAAAGACCAGGGACCAGTTCTTATTGACACCAATTTCTTTATCAGTTCTGCGTCTCGATCCAATTCTTTAACATCATGCTGATTTTCTGTGTGGAAAAGAGTTGGTCTGCAAAGGTTTTTAGTGGCAGCAATGGCTGGATTAGGCTCTTCTTAGGTGCAACTGTGGGGTAACCTCGTGCAGCACATGGATCAGCCTGATTCAGTGTCTGTAATCAGGCAGATCCATCTTGCCAAGCTCCAGTCTACAAAGACTGTGAGCAGCCCAAAGCGGGACGGCCCAGTTAAGAGTCCTTAGGAGCAGGAAGAGGTGGGAGCTATGAGTGAGACAACAGCAGGAAGTAAGTGCTCATACAGATTAGCATAGATGCTACCAGCTTCAGAAGCAGTTTTATCAGATCTGGACTGCATTTCTTTATTAAATGAAGAACAAATAACAACACTAAAAACTTCTCTATTGAAAGGATATTTTCGCTGCTCTCCACATGTTCTGATGAGAGTTTGCTTTACGAAGTGACTCACGTTCTTTAGCGCAGTACCGCCAGCCTACTACATTATCTGACTGGCCTGTAATAAATGTGATTGATGGAACGATCGTCCAGTCAAGTGCTGGATATGCTTTTGAAAGGTTCTGCCCTCCCTTAACACTTTCTGTAGGCTCTTTCCTAGATGGACCAGTGAAATTTATTGAGCAGTCCACCTGGTGTACCAGGTCAACTATGTGGGGTCAGAGGAAAAAGGTCGGGGACAAGTGATTTCGAAACATCAACCACCATTTCACTGTGTGTTATATCCAAACTAAAGTCCTCATAAGAGCTTTGAGATCACCTGAGAAGGTCAAAGTGGAATCAGTCTTCAGAGACTTCTTATGTGCTGCTAAAAAAGCATGGCAACACAGGACCTCAGCTGTTCCACCTTTACCTGGTTATAATGCATTGTGACGTAGAGTTCATTGTCCAGCTTAAGAGGCAGACTCCAGATGACTCTCCTGAACCACAGACTGTAGTTGGCATCCACAGGTTCTGCTTCTGTTGCAATGTCCAGGATGTACTCTCGTTTGTTCAGGGGACGCACATTCTGACCTGCACGGAGACACACAGCAGTATTCATGTTTTTTAAGAGTGTATCATAGCCTTTAAAGAGCAGCATTTAAACTGCAGTACTTCACCATGACAAGCCTGATCTCCATTACCTCTGTGAGTGACCAGAAAGACGGCATACTCGTCCAAGGCCTCTGCTCTTTGAAGTCCCATCTCATAGCAAAGCTCCTCAATGACGTCCGATGCGACCTAAAATTCATTAGCAATAAGCATGGGCATTCATGTTGAGTCCTGAGTTCAATTAAGGATCCACACACTAACATGATACATGGTCTCATCAAATGCGTTTGTGTTTGTGATACTCACAGAGCACGTCTTGATTTTCAAGTGTCTTTCAATCCCACCTGGCAGCAGGAACAGCTGCCTCTTCGAGCTACGTCCAGCCTGAACAGAAAGATTTACCGGGATTTATATAAATTCTAAGAGGCCATTACTACCTAAATCTGTCAATGACTTTGGTAAAATGGTGCATTATTTACAGAGTAACTGGTTGAATATGATACTACACAATGAAATACAATATGATATTATACAATATAATAAACTACAAAGTAAAAAAAAAATAAAAATTATTGTATGATATAATAAGATATAAAGAAATATGCAATATGATACTGTATAATACAATATGATACATCATGAGAGAGTACAATATGATGTCCAGATACTGCACTTCTTGCATTACTGATACATTGCTTGCAATAATCTGTCAATTCATGGCAATATCTGATATCTATCAGGCTTTAATATCAGGGGCGTCAGTGGCCAACTTATAGAGTGTTCTGTTAGCGATCTGTCCTTGTGCAAGACACTTAACCCTCAATAAGCTCCCACTCCTACCTTTTACACATCATCAGTGGTGTGTGAACGGGTATGAAAGGGCACAAATGTATTGGGTAATACTGATGGACTACATACAAAGAAACTCTGAACCATTAGTGGGTGAATGGATGTGAATGTGTAGATGTGACCTGCAGTGTGAAGCTGCTTTGAGTACTCAAAGACACTAGAAAAGTGCTAATATGTGGTCAAGTCCATTTACCATTTAAGATATATATCTACAGTGTTCACTAAACCATTCAAATTTATGATCACTAAGTTGACTTAGTGATGGATGATTGATTGAGCAATGCTCTGTTAGTCATATTATCAGTAGTTCGATTAATGGGAGAGGCCGGTGCATTTATTTATAAATAAATACAACCATTGATAAAGAAATGTTTATGAGAAGTGCTTTGTAGTAAAATACAGTCTGAAAATATTTTAATTAGCAGGTAAAATACAAATTTTTATAAAATTGCTGCCCCCTTTTTTATTAAAAGGGGGCAGCAAGGTGGTACGGTAAGGTGGTGCAGCAGGTAGTGCGCGTGCCTCACAGCAAGAAGGTTGCTGGTTCAAACTCTGTGTCAATGAGAGCCTCTCTTTGTGGAGTTTGCATGTTCTCCCTGTGCATGCATGGGTTCTCTCCAGGCACTCCGGGGATGGCACATCATTGCAGTCCTTATTTACAGTGAGCCAGAGGTACAAAATAAAATGACTGGGCCCGAGTCTCAAAGCTTGAGTCCAAGTCAAGTCTGAAGCCACCTCTGGGTGCAACTTGTTTGAGTCTCAAACTCAAGTCCCCATCTCTGCATTAAGAGGACTTGCAAAATGTTTGAAACAGCTGTGCAACACCAAAACAATCTTTTAAACATCTTATCCTAAGTGCAGCTTGTAAAGACACTGGATTGGAGCGAAAAGGGCACTAACCAGCATCGCTTTGAGCTCCATGCTGTTTGGAAACTGTGTTCGTCCGCCATATTGAAAAGTCCTCCTCAGATTCTGCTCACAAGCCTTAGCAATACCTGTCAGACAATAGAAGAAACTTCTTGTTACAACAGCATTAAAAATCAATTAACGAGTAAGAGGTATTCCAGAGGTCACTGATTGGTTGTCTACCTTGGTACTGCATCCCGGGGCTCTCACAAGCTTCCTGTAGAAATCTGAGCAAAAATGGCTTCATGACATCCGAGCAGCGATGGAAAGCTGTCATGATGTACAACAACCTCCATCCTCTCTGACAGCTGTCCCTACACAAAATACAAACACAGCTGTAAATTTGGAGCCACTTGCTGGTCACGTGAACTCTGGCTTGGATCAAAATGTCAAGGAGTTTTACGGTTTGGCGCTGGTGTTGGAGGTAACTTGCTTCATCAGCTGACAGTACGCTTCGTCCTTTATCAGGCCATGGTCACCACTTAGCTAGATTTTTGAGGACATTAAGAAACATTTTAGAATAATAAAGGTGTTGTTGTGGTTAGTGTGTGTCACCACTTGTGTACCTTCAGGATGGTGGTAACCAGGTCCTGCTCAGTCAGACCCTTCATTGGAAAGTCCCCCATGAACTTCATTATAGCTGAAAACCATGAAAAACATGATCTTTAACATCTTATTAGTTTTATTCTTTAGACAGTGTTCACTGATGTGGTTTAAATGTATCAGACTTTCTTTGTAAGGCTGTCAAAATGTTCAAAACTTGGATGGTCTTTGATATGAAGTTGTGAAATGATAGAATTAATACTCCTCAAAAAAGTTTGGAAACTTTATTTCAGGTGATTATTTCTCCCTGTCAGTAATACCAGTCAGGATTGTATATCATATTGTTGGAAAGCCTGATTAGCCATCTTTACAACTAAGTACAATCTGTAAGGTTTGTGCATTAGTGGAATGAACAACACAGCTAAATGTGGGTAGAGCCCAAAAACACGGGCCAATTTTTATGCCTGGGATTTTGGTGTTCGTTGCAGGGGAATCAAATCAGATTTTGATGATTATTTTTATTCTTGTAACCAAAGCACAAAATTTTAAATTCTGTTACTGTGACAGATTCTTTTCTGCAGCATCTCCACTTACCTAAAAAGATGTCAGAAGCAACTCTGTTCATCCCGCTGTCTGAGAAGTCGATAAGAGACTCCTGCAGGGGAGACTTTGGAGACAATCACAGGACAACGTTAGGAATGTACTTGTAAAAAAAAGGAAGCAAACACAGACATCAGGCCAAGTCTTAATATTTTCGGATACTTTCTTTCCTCTATCAAATCCTTCCTTAAAACGTGGTTCTTGCATGTAAATGTGGACGCAGGAAAACCAAATGCTTTCAAGTTGAGCTAGGAAATTAACAGAGAAAAGTTTACATATACTGCCTCCACAAGTATGAAAACTGAATAACCCAAATTAAATAATTACAAATAATTACTGTGCCACGTGACATGCTGCACTTGTTCCCCCTTTTTTTTTTTCCATCCACCATTATTCTCAGGAGTTCTCATTTTTCACCTTTATTGCTTTTTTTTTTTTTTAGAGAGATAGTGCTTAGAGCATTTAAGTTCAATGATTTCAGGAGGTGCATGTCACAAAATCAGTAAATAATTGTGTTTTATAATTGTGATCTTAATATTCATCAAAATAATGTGCATATGATTGTTGCCATAATTGAGCAGCCCTACTTTCAAGGGCCCCTTACCATTAACGTTGTCTTTGTGCTTGTCGTCAATATTTTGTATGCAAAACAAAAACAGTTTCTGGACAAGCGTCTTAGGTGCCTTTGCTATATACCCTTTTTCTACATCTGCTATGCTCACAGTGCTACTTGGCAAAACAGTTCAACTTCTTGAACATCACCGGAGTTGCAAATTGACTTTTCTATAGCTGTCGACAAGGGCAAAAGGTCTACAACAGTTCGATGCATTTCAATAAGAGGAAAACAGCTTCAACAACAGAGGAGATTCAAGCACAGAAACACAACCAAAGGTCAGAACAAAATACAAACACGGAAATGTGGTACAAATAAAATAATCTGCTGCAAGAATAAAGAGCAGATGCATTAACAGCAAATGCACCACAAGTTAGAAACAAAACAAAGCCCAAAACAATCCAAACCCAGAAAACACTGGTTTGGATAATAACTTTGGCAACAGCAATCTTGTGCATCCTGACTTGTATTTTTTGAGGGTATAATTTGCAGGTCTAAGACTGCTGCCAATGGCAGAACATGATGCTGTTACATTCGTTGTGTTTTCCTTCAGAGTTCCTACAATCTAAAATTAGATACAAGACTTTATAAGATATTTTTAAGACCCTGGTTGAAAAAGATGAATACAAATCTTTGCCTTGTACATACATCTTTTTCTCTATAGCATGCCAAAAATGCTCATTTGCTAAAGGAAGAATGTTATTTATCTGAGCTGACTGATCCAGGTTGAATGTTATTTTAAAGGGATATCAAGACACATTTTTCCCCAAGAGCAGGAAAGAGATGCATTAATGGAAGAGCAAGTGCATAGATCTGGACAAAGACCTTTTTATTGCTTACGATGCAATATATTGATCATTTTTTTATTGTTTTTCTTCAAAATTCCCAACATATCTGACAAAAGCAGTCTTAACCATAGTACCACCCTATGTAAGGCATCCTACGAGTAAATAGAAAAGTCCTTTTAAGACTTTCCAAGGCCTTATATTACAAAAATCAAACTCAAGACTTATTAAGGATCTGTAGAAACCATATTCTTTATAATATTTCCATGAAAGCAATTATAAAACACAGGGAGCAGTTAAAAACAGACTGAACAGACTTTGCTGAAAGAAGCAGAGATGCTAAAAACACTTTTGTAACTTTGAAACAGTAAACAGCAGGAAGAACTACTCTGAAATTGAGTTGCTGGGCACTCTGCACTAACAAGACATTTGTGGACACTGACTTTTACACAGAAATCAAGAATTTTATGTCCAGTTCGAGAAAAAAACATGTATGTTCTTGTTTGTCCATTACCTTGGAGAATTTGACCATGTCAGTAGGGTCCCTTCCCTCCTTCCCCTTTTTGGCTTTCTGATCACTGAGGGTGAAATAAACAGCTTTTAATTCATGCTCATATAATTCATCTCGTTTTTCATGATCTGCGTGATATTTGTAAGTCTGACCCTCTGTTCTTCTGAGCCTCCCTGAAGTACTTTTTGGCAAACTCTGCCATGTGGTATTGGCTGCTATGAAGAGGCAGATCCTCCAGTTCAACGGTGACGCTGTCTCCATATCTTTCATTCACTACCTGATACATTAACAGAAAAACGACAATCCAAGATATACTTTTTCTTGAAGGAACTAAACTCAGAACAGTAACATTTCTTCAAACCTAAAAACCTATACTGGATAAACAGCATCTGAACCCACAATATAAGGATATTGTTCAGACTGAAACATTGGAGTTATTCCCATGTTTTGCCCTGATGCTGAATATTCTTTGTTTGTTCTTCTTTGTTTGAAAGTACAATCCCAATTCCAGTAAAGTTGGTACACTGCGTAAAACATAAACAAGAACACAAAACAATGATTTTAAAATACTTAGACCTATATTCAATTTAATACACTCCAAAGACAAGATAATTAATGTTCAAACCGATAAACTTTACTGTTTTTTTTTTTTTTTAAATTCACTCATTTTTTTATTTGATGCCTGCAATACTTTCCAAAAAAGCTGGGGCATGGGCATGTGTTGCATCACCTTTCCTTTTAACAACCTCAGTAAGTGTTTGCTAACTGAGGACACCAATTGTTGAAGCTTTTTAAATAGAATTCATTCCCATCCATGCTTGATGTACTACTTCAGTTGCTCAACAGTCCAGGGTTGTTGTTGTATTTTGCACTTTATTATGCGCCATACATTTGCAGTGGAAGATGGGTCTGGACTGCAGGCAGAGCAGTCTAGTACCTGCACTCTTTTACAACGAAGTCACACTGTTGTAACGTGCAGAATGTGGCTTGGCATTGTCATTGTCTTTCAGTATTAATAGTGCCTTCACATATGTGCAAGTTACCCATGCCATGGGCATTAATACACCCCCATACCATCACAGATGCTGGGTTTTGAACTGTGTGCTGTTGACAAAATGGATGGTCCTTTCTCTCTTTAGCCCGGAGGACACGACGTCCATGATTTCCTGAAAACATTTTTGAAATGTGGACTCATCACACCACAGCACACTTTTCCACTTTGCGTCAGTCCATCTCAGATGAGCTCAGGCCCAGAGAAGCCGGGTTTCCAGATGTTGTTGATTTATGGCTCTGATTTTGCATGGTGGAGTTCTAACTTTCACTTGTAGATTTAGCAACAAACTGTGTTAACTGACAATGGTTTTCCAGAGTGTTCCTGAGCTCACGCGGTAATATACTTAACAGATTGGCGGTTTTAATGCAGTGCCGCCTGAAGGATTTATAGTCAAGATCATTTAATGATTTTTAGTCTTGCTGTTTACCAGCAAAGATTTCCCCAGATTCCCTGATACTTTTGATATTAAGCACTTCAGATGATAAAATCCCTTATTTCCTAGCAATTATACATTAAGAACGTTCTTCTTCAGCTGTTGGACTATTTGCTCATGCCAGTTGTTCACAATTTGGTGAAGCTCACCCAATCCTTGCTTGTGAATGACTGGGCCCTTCAGATATGCTCCTTTTATACCCAATCATGACACTTACCTGTTCCCAATGAACCTTTTCACCAGTGAAATGTTCTAGACAGGTGTTTTAGAGCATTCCTCAACTTTTCCAGTCTTTTGTTGCCCCTGTCTCAGCTCTTTTGGAAAACTGAAACCCTGTGCTGATGAGCAACTGAAGTAATACATCAAGTAACAATTGGAAAGAATTTCATTCAAAAAGCAGGCATCATATTCAAAATTAGTGAATCTTTGCAAAAAACAATGAAGATTATAAATTTCAAAATTAAGTATCTTGTCTTTTAGTGTATTTGATTGAAGAAAAGGTCAAAAAGGATTTGCAAATCATTGTACTCTGTTTTTAATTTGGTTTTATACAACGTCCCAACTTCAATGGAATTAAGGTTTGCAATATTAGAGGCTTTTATACAACTAAAGAAATTTGGGGTCTGCACCTCCATGGAGAGGTCAAGCTCATGAGCAGCCACAGCTGAGCCCATTGCCACGGCCACCGCAGCAGATGCAGCCACACGTCCCTGTCGGTCTCGAGGCTCCGCACGCTCAGCGGGGAGAACCAGGAAGTCTGGAGCTGCCACAGGATGCACATACTCGCTTGGAAACACTCCTGATTTTCCATACACAGCTCCAAACCGCCAGCCTAAACACACACACATTGAGCCATGAAGACACACCAGAAAATATGCAGTGTGCAGTCAATGAGGGGTGACAGGGAATGCTTCAAAACAAACACAAAAGACAGAAAAAGCTAAAGTTATGTCAGAGTTTTGTCCAAACAGAGACATTCTCAACACTTGGTTTATTATTTTATGACAGAGGAATACGTTTTTTATAAAAGAGGGAACACAGAGGCTGTGGGTTGCAGAAGCACACAGCAAACACACAAACTGAAGCCCCCCATGCAGCCAAACCCACCAAACTCTGACGTCTCTCTCTTTATCTCCTCCAGCAGCATCACCTTCTTCCTCACTATGCAGCCGTAACGTTTGCCTGAGCACACACACATCCGCACACACAGCGTGACAAAGCATGAATAACAGCACTAAAAATGACATGGACAGCAGGTTGCTGTTTACAGTATGTTGTATTTTTTGAGTGTGTGTCTCACCAGCCTCCAGGCCGTCCATGTGCTGCAGTCTGATGATGTCTCCTTTATGGAAGCTGAGATGACTCCTGTCTTCAGTGATGTAGTTCCTCACTGCCACCATGTACTCTGAGTCCTAAGGAAGATATTATAAAAAGATGTAAGGGTCATAATTATGACTCAATGTTTGAAAGGGTAGAAAAACTAACACACCAGCACAAAATCAGTTAAAAAAACAACCTAAACAAACATTTTTGAGGTCTTCATCTTGAGGGAATTTTCTTCTGAGATGCATTTACAATAGACATGATGGTTTATCACCATGTCCGAGCAACACTGCCCCTCTTCCCTCATCCATGCCTTCACTCTAGTACTGTTGTTCCATGCCAAATCACACTATTATGTAAACCTTGTGATACAAAAGATGGCACAATGCACATTGTTGATAAGCCAATCTGCCAAGACAACGACAGAAGAAGCAGCCACGACACATACTGCATGCTTACATACTATTAAACTACTATGTTTTTATTATTTTAAGATTTAGAATTTAGACTAAAAGTCAATGGGATATTTCAATGTATTGGGATCATTGCTGATAATGTCTGTGTTACATGTTTTGTACATCATGACAATCTTCACTAACACAACTTTAAAGATTTTTTTCAGCTACTCAGCGAGAGTAATAAGCTATTACCAAGCTATTATGGAACTACAACATGGTTGATGGACTTAAAAGCAGCTACCACACTTTCAATAACGCCATGTTGTAACCTCGTGTTTGAGAGTTTCCTCTTCAATTTCCTGATCAAGTTGGTGCCCCTGACTATAGTGACTATAGTGATGGGCTTGACTACTGTTTATTGTAAATGATCATTAATGATCACATTAGGGTCCATTTTTGTAGACCTACCCTATCTAGCATTGTTAATGTGAACTTTAAAAAATTTCTGGATCCAGATCGGATTCAGATGACCAAAATCGAATCACTTCTTACTTGAGCCATGACCAGCATTCCCTGAAAACTGAGAACTTTCTGATTTTTTTCTTTTTTTGCACACAAAAAAACAAATAGACAAACTCAGGCAAAAAGATAACCTCCTTTGAGGGGATCATTTAAATAATTAGAAGAACTACAGTATTAATGATCAGATCAATTTAAACAGCACATACTTGTAACTCAATGGAAATATATCTAAATGTAAGTAACAGTTATGATATAAAACAAAGAAAATTATGCTTTAAAACAAATAGACCTGCAAGACTTTTAATCTAACTGGATCATTTCACTTTCAGCTAAATATTTCATTCTACTAATCATTTTCAAGGAAGCCCACTAATAGCAGACGCACACTCTCACACACCCGCCCTCTGACCTTCTTTATCTCTGTGAGGAAGTGGTCGATCATGTGTTTGACCTGCGGGGCTTTAGCCGAGAACAGAATCAGCTTCTCATTGGTCAGGTTAAACTCCAGCATGTTTTTAGACGGGATAGACACGAAGAGGATGTCCGAGTAGCTGCACAGGTCATGGAAAGAGGGGAAAAATTTTAAGCATAAAGCAAAGCAAGGGAGAGATTCAGGGCATTTGATCTTAAATGCTAAAAACAGCTTGACCATTTTTGTTGACAATACTCAAATGAAGTCTTTAGAATAACAGTAATAATAATAATAACAGTAATAATAATAACAAGACATACTGTATTAATCCCTCAAAATTCAATTCTCTACAATCTGTTGTGGAGACATGCTACACAATTAGGGCACAAATGTCCTACGTTCATGCACTAAACGAGAGATGTCAGAGTGATGGCTTGCTGCCCCATAAAAGTGCTTCCAAGCAGTTTTGGGGTTCAGTGCCTTGCTTGAGGGCACTTCAGCAGTGAACAGGAAGTCAGCTGGCACCTCTCCAGCTACCAAACCAACTTCCAAACATGGCTCAGTCAGGACTTGAAACAGCCACCCTCTGGTCCCCAACCCAAGTCATACAGACTAAGAGAGAAATTTACCTGTACGGCCTCAGCACCCTGAAATAGTCTGAAGCAGAGGAGCTGCTCCTCACCATCTTTAGCAGCTTGATGCCCTTGTGAGACACGGACAAAACCTGCACTCCTGTTCCCACACTGCCCTGAAACACACACATATAGATAAATGAAACTGAGCATGGAAATATATAAAAAGGGCATTTTAAGACTATTGAGGGGCAAAATGCCTGCGCATGTTTAATGAAAAATACTCACAGAAGCTGGAAAAAGGCGGGAAAAGTAAATCTCCCATGAGTCTCTAGCAATGGCAGCAACTTTCTTCTTCACATTCTCATCATGTGTTCCTGAAACTGGATCCACCTTGTTCTCAGCTTCAAAATAAAGGAAGAATTAGAGGGATAAAATCCCGCATATGCTGTTAATATATACAGAAATGTATAATCTTTGGTCTATGGGTAACGACTAGTGCTTTTCACATTGCCACATCAATGGGGGGATTTAAGTCTCACTGTTGTCCTTCAGCTAGTGATGAAAAAATGGAGGATTGTGCACAGCAGAGTGAAGTGATCCAGAAATGTGAGTTTTTCATACCAAAGAAGGCTTTCATTTGTTGTCTTTCCTCCTGTGTGATGCGAATGCAGGCCTCGGAGAAGGTGTCATGCACAACCTGCAGAACAGTATGAAAAAAAGCTGATTGTTAAACCAGACATAAGTGTATTATCTGATGTGTTGTCACATAAAGAATACACTTGAGTTCAAATTAAAACGCAGTTGATGACATAAATCAATTCTCTTGAAAAAGTCCATCTGTGGCTTGCTCCATGACTGCAAGGGCATGTATACAATCGCAAATGTTCAAAAAATAAATATTTTTGACACACATACCCTGATCCACCTGTATTCTCATTCTGTCTCTGTTGAAGTTCCAGCCACTTAAGGGCCCCATTTCCAATGTGGGCCAAGTCAAGCATGGGGGCCGAATGTGGTCCATGGTCCATTTTAAATTGGCCCATACCATATGCTAAAAATAAAAACTAAAATAAAAATAAAATTTTTGAACTTTTTTTTCCCCTTTTCTTTTTCTCTGGTTTGTTTTTGTTTGTTTTTTAAGGTTTGTATATTTGTTTAGTTTTTGTCTCTGGTATTTGTCTTGTTAGCTCATGTATTTTCAAATTTCTTGTTATTTCTTTTGTATTGTCCGTGTTGTACTTTGATCCTTTGTATGTCTTTAAAATGTTTGCAAATAAAAAATAAAAAAAAAATTAAAAAACTTTTGAAAGATCTGAGACTTGGCCTCACAGAGATATGATTACAAAAGGTTTTTACTTTTGTAATTTTTATTCTTATTTTCCCTTGATTTTTTGTAATTACAATTTTGATCTGATTTTAAATTTAATTTAAAAAAAAAAAGCTTGTTAATTTTTTTTTGCCTTTTTTTAATCAATTCTTAAAATTTTAGATACCTTTTCAGTCAGTTTTTCTCTGAAGACATTCAATACACACAACTTCAGAGGCCTCTCTAGAAAACACAGTGTGTGGCCCCTAAGATCAGCAATACACACCATGGCTTACATTACTGATCGACCCATTAGGGTACTTTTCATATCTCACACCACTTAGTAGCATCTAAGTGAGGAAGGTTTGCTGTCAGTTCTCTTCTTAGAGTCAGGCTTCAATTCTTCTGAATTCAGGGGTCGATCTTAAATAAAAATTAGTGTATATTTAAACCACAGAGGCCAAATAAATCTTACCCATTCTCCCTGGTGCTGAGAATATAATTAATTGTAATAATAGCTAAAAACATTAAAATTATTATTATATTTTTTCACCTTGTAGATGGCATCCATTTCTTAATTTAGAGTGGGAGTTTTGCAAGGGTCAGCTCCACACATCAGGATTCAAATAAATAAATAAATAAATACTAGTTATAAAAAATGAATAAAGAAAAAAACTTCTAAAATAATGATGAGAGGATGTCACAGAAGCTCTTTATGTTACCAGCATCAAATTCAAAATGAGTGCAAGTTTGCAAAAAAAGAAAGTTTGTCAGTTTGAACATTAAAGGTCTTGTCTTTGTAGTGTATTTAATTGATTATAAGTAAAAACGGATTTTCAAATCATTGTGTTCTGTTTTATTTTTGTTTTACTCAGCATCCCAACTTCATTGGAAGGTAGGTTTTTAGATGAGACACATCTCTTTGTCCACAAAAGGGACAATGTGAACACAAGCAACGAACAAGACTCAACAAGACTCTGATGCAAATGTTTAACAAATGCATTAAAAACCTGTCTAAAGATCAGGTCCAGAATCAGTGGGTTGTTGAAGGTCTCTCTTGGATAGAAAACCTGCAATAATATAACAAAAGAGTCATTAATCATGACAAACAATTATCAAATATCTTGTTCTAAACGTTTAAATGAGGTTCAGTAATGTTAGCATGCTTGAGTTTGTTTTTCCTAGTTTTTGTACGTTAACATGATCCCACCTCTTTCCTCATGTAGAGTTTCCACGGAACATTGGAGTATGTGTAATATTCATCGCTGGTCCTGCTGTGGAGTTGAGTCTGGATGATCTCCTCCTCAACTGGCAACGCTCTAGACACTAAAATAACACATCCCAAAAGTAATCACATGCTTCCAGTACTTCCTATCTGTTTGCTGCTTGTTTCATACAACCACAAATTTTGAACTCACCTGGAGGAGGCGTGGGGCTTACATTGGAGCCTGTGGGCCCTGCAGGACGTGGCTTTGTTGTCTTGGCAACCTTAACTCCTACCTCTTCCTTGCGCTGGATGGACTGAGGCTTCCGTTGAGTCTTAGACAAAAGAACGACTCAATGATATTTCTAGTTGTGTTGATGTGCATGTGTGTGAAGAGATGCGAGGATTTGGAGGTACCGGCTGCGGTGGGTTCGCCATCTGATCTTTGAGGATCTCCATGGCTTCATCATGGGGGTCTGGCTTCTTTGTAAACACTTTTCCATCACTCTTCCTACACAAACACACAGGTAAAGAAGAGGAAATGCAGAGAGGAACAAAACTATCATGAATGTACTTTAAGTGATTCAGACAGACCTCTGTGCAGACGCTCCAGCAGAAGTTGTCGCCCCCGCCGGCTGGTGCTGCTTGATGATATCTTTGATGTCGTGGCTAGGATCAATACGCTCAGCATTACTTGCACTGGACCGGACCACATCCTCAGAAGGAGGGGCTCGTGTTGGACCTGGAATATCAAATTTCATAAACGAAAATGGAAATCTTTAATTATGTCATGCTGTGTCCACTTTTATTTCAGGATTCTAACATTTCCGTAAATAATTCTGAAGACAAATTAATTATAAACACATTTCTGTATTAGATAATGTTTTAAAAAATGCAAGGAGATTTCAGCTGATTTTGAAACTGACAATTGAGATTGATGCAATGTTGATGCACAGCAATTCTGCCAATATTCTTCTGTAATTAAGACCATATATGGATGTTTGCCCGCAATTTTTTATAACTGAAAACAAAAAAAGACCTAAAACGGGGGGGCCAAAAGACCACCTCGGCTATTTTTAGGAAAATTTACAGGTGCAGGGTAACATACACAGAAAATTCCCCGACTTGCTTGTGCATACATGTCCCCCGCAGCTTGCCTGTAAGTCAATTGAGCCACTATGGAGGGTAAAACTACGAGATGGCCAGCAGGGTAAAGTCTGGGTGGAAAAATCCTACTTTTTGCATTCACAGATACAGCTTCTGGAGGTACATTTGGAAAATTTTCAGGGTTATTTGCAAGTGTGAAAGAGGTTTAAGGCTTCTATTTTGGTGCCAATGCATTGTTCTCGTCTGACTTAAAGTAGCACCACATCAAAGTTTAACTCGTTCGGCTCGTTACACTCATCATAGACCAATCCACATCAAGCAGCGCTGCTACATATGACGTAGACGTAGCATACGTAGCGGCTACAGTTAATGGCTGTTAGCCGCTACGGCTAACGGCTACTTCATTTTCTTTCCCGAGGATCTAACTCACGACTCCCGGTGCAAGAGGCAGTGACAGTGGAGCTGAGCCACAATGAGCACGGCTAACAACGGCTAACAACAGTTAACGGCCCTAGCGGCTAACTGTTAGCCGCTAGGGCTAAAGGCTAACAACAGTTAGCCGCTACGGCCGTTAGCCGTTAGCTTAAACTACCTGAAGACTATTGTTTCACATTAAATTATAACACACAGATGTTTCATTTAACAATTATATGTGACACAAACCTCGCCAAAGACAATCCCTACCAAGTTTTCCCAGTAAACTTCTGAGGAGAGCATATTTCGCCAAGTATCGCTGAGTAACCATGACGACCATAGACTAACCGGCATGTCCGTGGATTAATTTCCGCGTTCTCTCCCAGTTTCCCAGCAGTGATCCCCGGTCAGGAGAAGAGCATAAACATAATTTCTCGTAAGACAAGCTTCAAGTGGTGGTTTCCTCCTCTTTTAAAGAATTAACTGAGTCCATTTCTGATTAAAAAAAAAAAAAAAAACGCAGATATTGAGACTGCTTCTTCTTCTTCTTCTTCTCTTTCTACTTCTTCTTCTTCTTCTTTAATGGCGGGTTGCAAACAGCTTTTAGGTGCATACCGCCACCTACTGTACAAGAGTGTGCATCATCATGTCACTTCCCTGTTAGATTTTATTTACCAGCCCTGTGTCCCTTAGGAACACAAGTAACGCCCTCCTCCCCTTCATTATCTCCTCTCCCTCTCCTTCAGTACCCAGAATTCCATTTAAATTCCACTCCCTACCTGCCTCTTTAATTTTTTCTTCAAATATTTTCCTTTTTAAGTTATACTTCTTACATTTTAACAGCACATGTTCTACATTTTCCCTCACTCTACACCTATCACATAAATCATCTGCCCTTTTCCCCGCAAATACATGGAGTCATTCAGTCCCGTGTGCCCAACCCAAAGCCGTGAGATGAGTATTTCTTCCCTCCTGTTACTCTCTTTGAAGATCTTTGTTATTACTGACTTTTGTATTTTATGAAATCCTCTTCCTTTCTGATCCTCACCCCACTTTTCCTGCCATTTTCCATTCCTTTTTTCTTATTTATTGCTTTCCCTTCTCCTTTACCTAACTGAATAGGTTTGAGACTGCTTCAGAAGCCGCCATTGCTTTCACACATGCAGTCACGTCCTGTTATCATCACGTCCGCTGCTCCCGCAGCTCCCTCCTCTCTTCCCTGATTGGGCCGATAAGATTCCAGCCGGAGTGATGTCGTTGGACAATGGAGGCTGGCAAGACGGATATGCATGATTTCAGAACCAGGCAGGTCTGTCTGCTCTGCAAGGCTAGTATGAACCATCTATAGCCCTGAAGTGACACACATGTGCAGAAGAAGACGTGACATCACAGGCAGCACGCTGTGTTTACAGAGGTAAACATGGATGCTACACATTTCAGTTTTGAAGCTGTTGTGCAATCGCCGCAGAAAAAAATACAACAAAAGTGATACGGAGAAAAAGAAGACTATGAAAAAAGAAAACCCATTTTAACAATGGTTGGTGAAGTCTGTTTGTTTAATAACGAAAAAGGCGGATGAAGTGCGACTTGACCGTCAGAGTGAGGACGTTTTGAGACTTATCAAATATGTATCTGATTTAGGACATTAGTTGAAAGTGGCCTGGGTCTGACATGAAAAAATCAGACTTTTATAAAAAATCTGGGCAAAAAAGCTGGATTTGGGCCACTTTTGTCTTCAGGTTGAATGTAGCTACCCAAGGGTGCCTAAATCAACACAATATAAAAGTTCTTCCTTTTCTTCTTGGACCTTAAAGTTGCAAATACTTGATTAAAATTAATTCAAACAACAAATCTAAGATGTGTGTGTTTTTGTCTTTGTGTGTGTTTTTGTCGGAACATGCTGAACTAAGAACATAGTAGTCAAATTTCCTGTATGCTGGATTGATTTTATTTTTTTTGATAAGGACGATGCAGTTTAACATAGTTTCAGCGCAAGACATGAAGCTAATACGCTGCACATGAAGTTTACAGCTATTGCTAACGTCCATCTCTTGTCCCTAGCTGGGCTTTTGAATGTTGAAAATGCAATATTTGAAATTTAAAAATAGAGCACCACTCATGAAAATACAATAAATGCATCAAAACATGACACTACATACATTTTTATGAGTAAACATACTCGGTCAGTAAAGCTAATTTCACTACCACCCTGAACTGGAGAGTGGCATTTATTTTAAGATAAAGCCTTAAGGAGCTCATATTTTTCCTCAACTCTGGTCCAACTCTTCATTTTATAGTGACTGCTAGGATACGCTCACAGTCACTCTTGTTTTCATATACAGAGTACCACTGAAACATCCGTATTTCCTCTCTGACAGGGATGCCCTGTTAGAGCTTCTGCCCCTTTAAGGGTCCCTTTCTCACGTGGGTCCAGTCTGCTCTGATTGATCTACAGGCTTACTCTGTGGTACTTGGCCAGTTCAAGATAGTCAGCACCATATCAGCAACTCTGTATTCATTATCCAATCTCTGCTCTGCACTAGGCATGCTTAAAAAATGGCAGGATGTCACACTGGTAGGTCTATTCTTTGGGGTCATGGAACGAGTCATTTCAAGTAGGGCATACTACTGGGCATAATCATGGCAGGCTTTTGTCTCTTTCACAGAAGAACTCTGGTCATGTTAAATACACTAAAGGGCATGCAAAACTTACAAGTATTGTATGGGATTATAAAGTGTAAGCCAGAAAGAGCAAAGTAAGAAACAATTTCCAACAAAACAGAAACAATTTAAATAAACTCCATAAATATTCAACAAAGACTCAGAGTCAAACAAACTATTTTCAGGCTTTTCATCTCTAAGTCTTAGTCTTTGAAGCCTCCTTGTGAGCAGTATTTTGCCTTTATAGGCAAAACATGTAGATAAAGCTTTGCCTAAAGCAAAATTGAGGGAACAAAATAAGCTAAATCCCAAATATCCAATTTTATACATTAGGCTTTCCAACTTCAAACAAAATGTCACAGTGAATTAAATGTTTTTAGTTACACTCCTGTTTAAGCTTCTGACTAACTCAACTTTAATAAAGAAAGTATGAGGCATCATGAAACACCACAAATTCATGATATACACTGCAAACAGCTCATCTTTAGAGGTTAATGTTGACATATGGGCTTGTGTCCATTGCATTTTTAGCACTTTGATGCTGGCAGTGTCATTTTTGATACAAACAGTTGTAGCTTGGCTTTTTCAGGGCACTAAAATGCCACCAGCATCAGCAGCACTCACAGATCTTCTGGTTGAAAATAGTAGAACATTTGGGACAGCAACTCGCTGGTCAATGTCTTCCTTATTGACCAATTAAAGCCACAAAAGCTAGAACATGATTACTTTACTTGGTTTTCTTGTTGATATTTGATTGATTAAAGGAAGATAATGAACACATGGAGCTAATCAAAAGTGGCACTTTAGAGGAAGCATGAATCAATCTTTTTAACCAAGCAACAACAAGCCCCGAATAGCAGTGCACTGAAACTGAGGATGTGGTAAAAACATACTCATATTCCTCTGAACGCCTGCAGGCTTGTATGGTGACTCCTCTCTTTCTTTGGTCTACAGGAAAAATAAAGATGAAGGAGAGTTATGCTTTGAAGGATAACACAATTTCTTTGCATGCAGGCAGTTGTAACCGTACATGTCTTATATGTTTCTGTGTTACTCACAGGACTGGATGTGTGAGAGCGTTGTGGCGAGTGTGTGTAATGAGACTGTATTGGTGGTGACTGAGGAGCTGGAGCAACGGGAGGGAAGGAGGACAACATCTGCTGCTGGATCGCAATGGCCTGCATGGTCATCTGTTGAGCCTGCCACACACATCATCACTAATGACATTAATCAGATGGGATTTAAAATGGCCGAATATCAGTACATCACTCATAAATGTGGTTTATGTTTTATTCTCATTTTCAATAATAATATACATAATTCTGCACTACTTATGAAGACTAGTTTAACATTTTAACATATTGGGCTCTAATTTCGTAGACCAGGCGCCGCGGGCGCATCTGCCCTGCGCCGCGCCTGCGCCGCGCCAACAGGGTGTGTCCAGGGCATTTTGCAAGTTTTATGCACGGTGCAGTCTGGCGCAGGGAGGCACACCCATGCCTCCGTCTCTCCCACTGGCGCAAATGGCAAAAAGGGAGGAGAGTAGGTGTGAGTGAGTTTAACACAGCCGAGTGTGATCTTCACCAATCAAATGAACGCCTCTCCTCTCCTTTAAATGCGCCGCGGGCGAGGCGCAGTGACAATTTCACCTTGGTGGCGAAGAAGGTCAGAGCCGCTGTCACTTTTGCAGCAACTGGGAGAGTGCAGGGGCCACCGGGCCACGCATCGGAGGACACGATGCGCGTCACCGTGTGGACCAGGGACAGATGTAATCTGTTCCTGTGTCATAATAGGAGTACAAAATTAAGTGATAATTACATTTAAACACAGCAGCAGGCTAATCCATTCATCATGCCTGTGATCCACCTGCATTCCTGCTCTGTCATCGCCAAATAGCAGCGCCTTAGGTGAAAATATATCTCCTCCTCATCCTCCTTGCAATAATGTACTCCATCTTTTTAGATCACATTACGAATAAAGATTAAAACAGAGAAATATGGGCAATCACAGGTAAATCCTTAAGGCACCGAGTGACTTACATTTATTCAGCGAGCGTCTCTCTCTTTTTTCTTTTCTTTTGAATTTCATGAGATGAGAGAAGCCGGATACTCCGTATCAGATGATGTGGCTGTTTGTGGTTGGCTTGAGAGATGTGAACTCGTTAGTTATGACAAACGTCTCTGATCTGACATCAGATGTGACGGGACAATTAATATAGATACAAATGTATATGCTGGTTCAGACGGTTACATTAAATAGTGGTTGTTGTGATTATCTATTGCATTGAAATGTGCCTGACACTCTGGATACCTGCCTGTGAGGTTTTGGTGACCTGTGCGCACTGTGCGCCTGTCAGCCAAATTACCACTGCATGGGGTGTGCCTCTCCTGCGCCGAGAATAGACCAGGTTGGAGCTGGTGAGCTTTCAGCGCACCTTCCGCGCATTTTTTTGGCACGAAGTTGTCAATGCGCCAAGCTGAATCTTTCGACACCTCCCCCTGGTGCGCCGTCACACCCATCTCGGCGTAGCCAGTCTACCAATTTGCCAAATTGGCTGTGCACGGCGGTGCGCCGGACGAAAATTACCACTGCGCAGGGTGCGCCAGGCTGCGCCACCCTGAGTTGCGCCAGGAAATTAGAGCCCTAAAAGTTTCCTTTCTTGCTGTTAGCTTAGGCAACACAGAAAGTTACAACCATAAGCCAAGACAAAGCCCATCATATATTAAATTACACAAAAAATACACCAATAGCTGGTGGAATTAAACAGATGATGGGTGACAAACCAGGATGATAGCTTGCTGGTTGATGATGGCCTGCTGCTGTTGGGTTAGCACTGCCTGCTCTGTTCCTAAAGAAAGACAAACAATGATTGTTGTCACAAATGAAAAAGAAAGAAAACGAAAGGAACAAGCACACACACAGTACACAAAAAGTACTGATATAAATCCATGGCTTAAAACTGAGCAAACAGTCAACTTTGCAATCCATACAACAAAATCCACACTGTAAAAAGGTTTGCTCAGTTTGCTGTTATTTATATTTAAAAGATGTGTTTCTTATATCTTCATCACACCAACTTCAGGCCAAACATGCTGAGAAACCTCACAAGCACACAATCAACCATGTTCGTGCAACAGCCTATTTCCTATAACTCCAAGCTCAGTGTGGGAATTTAAAGAAATGGACTGTAAACGGTCGTGCTACAGGTTGTAAGAAAGAACCTGGAACACATCATTAAACATCACTACAACACACCAGATTCTCCCCCTGAGTTTGCTGAAAACGGCTGCCATACAAACACGGCTAATTTTTGTACCTGGCATCACAGGCAAGCCTTGCACCACTGGAGTGGCAGGAATTGAGGGGGCTACTGGAAGACCAGGGGCATGGGTAACATTGGAAGTTACATTGGCATCTCTATCAACAGCAGAGGTGTGTCTGGATAAGGAAGTTGGTGCTACAGTGGGAGAACTGAGGGAATTCTGTCTCTGGTAGGGCTGTTGGGGACGGTTGTATTGATGGTATTGTTGCTGCTGTTGAGGTTGAGGTTGAGGTTGCTGCTGTTGTTGCTGTTGTTGTTCGATGTGATGGTGATGGGAGGGGATTGGCATGGCAGGGATGGGTGGCATCATTCCTCCTGCCACTGGAAGCACTGGCACAGCTTGTGGAGCAATGTGTGGGAAACAGGATAGCAGTAAGGAAGAAGGATGGGAACAAGGGCTCATTAGGCATCTTCATGTTTGACCAGGAAAAAATGAGCCTTGTGTCACATTAATGATAAAAAAATAAAAATAAATATTAGCAAAAGGCCTTTAATGATTGCAGTGTTGCTTCGTGTATTGGTCCATCCAACTCTTCAGTTCAAACAGATTTCAACAACTATGAGATGAACTGTCATTGAATTTTAAACAGATAATTGTGGCAATCACATTTTCTCTGTTGATTATGCATCCTTCTCCTGAACTTAATAACTGTCATATTTTAGCAAATACTGCCTGAGACTTGATTCTGCCTGACGCAGGTGTCATTTTTATGCCAAGTGCTCATGCTGTTAAAATAGCAAATGCTGATGCACTCCTGTTTGAGGTGTGTTTGTCTAAAGTGAGGAGTGGTCAGGCGCAAAACTTGCATGTTCCTCACTTCAGAATATAGAGGATGACTACACTTTAAACCTCCTTCGACCTGGTCAAAAGTCCTGCCTGTGTCACAGTTTTTTTTTTTGCTGATTTGAGGAAGGGTTAGAGAGATTGGCACACATCCATTTGTCATGTCAGTTCAGTTATCGTTTATTTTTTGCACATTCATATCTCATGTCTTGTCCTTCCTGTCTTATTTTGAAATCACTTACCCTCATCTCTGTTACAGATCTGTTTCCTGTCAAGCTCTGCCCCCATCTTGTCGCACATGCTTCCTGATTGTTTCACCCTGCCTGTCTCTCATCACTCCACGTTACCTCTTGTATTTGACCTCATGTCTCTCACCGTCTTGTCGCCAGTTCATTGTACCTCACAGTGTTTGTCCCAGCATTCTTCATAGTCTTGTCTTGCCATGATTTACCCTGATTGTTTTTGACCTTGCCTTTTTGCCTTGTGTTATGAAAACTGTTGCCCGATCTGACTGCCTTTTTGTGCACCTACCTCTGCCTGATAATCATTAAATCTTTGGCCTACTTGACTTTCAGTGTATGTGTGTTGCATTTGTTTCCGCTTCTTCTGTGCCTCGTTTCATGACGCCATGATAAAAACGCACACTTCAGTGAGCTTGTTTCACTCACAGGATGCACAGCAGTCCACCTCTACTGTTACATATCAGAGCACTTGCTGAAAAACAGGACAGGGAGCTGAGAGACATCCTGGCTTGTAATTGCAGTCCACAGTGCGCTATTCCTGTGTGCGCCAGGTAATACTCCCAGTAACAAGAAAGCACACACATGAATAAAGGTTCTCTTGCAACGCAGGACTGCATTTATATTATTTGTGTACATACTAGTCAATGTCAATAGTAATTATGCTCACAGTAATACTGACTGCTTAGTATGTTTTACTCAAGCACTAGAGAAAAGAGCCAAAGATTCCTCATATGATGAGACAATAAAGTGCCTAAAGCCCATAGTTATTTGATATACAGTTAACAGATCTATCATAAACATATTAAGAATGATCCTGTCAGTTTTAACTGGAGATTTTATTAACTAATGAGGTTTCGATTTTCTGCTCATGGGGAAGTGTCTGATATGGAAGTTTTTTACGCTCCTGACACTTCAATTTAAAAAAGTACTTTTATTTGAGCATTAACATTTTTCATATAGTGTTCTGTTGGTGTTATTTGAGTATAGTGGCACAATAAAAGAAGAGGAATGAAATTACCTAGCCAAAATTTTGACCGAACAGTGAACTCCACTGGAAAAAAATAAAATAAGAGAAGAGCAGCTGGTAGTCTGAGGCTACATTTGGCCCCTACTCTCTTAATGTGGCCTACTAGGCAATTTAGACACAAATTAATTACCATGAAAGAATTGTGAAAAAAACTATCATGACAACATAAAAAGTAACATTTCAGAGAAAAAAGCCTTATAGCTAACTGGGTTTTTTTTGAAAAACATCTTTTATGCATCAATAAACAGATCTGTAAAAATTAATGCAAAAAGTATGTGACTAAAATTTACTTTAAAATCTGTAAATGCTTTCTAAGTTCAAGTAAAATACAGCTGAAATTTGCTTGGTTAACTAAGTTTTACTACATGCATTTCAGTTCAAATTAATAAATGTAATTATAATTACTTCTTATAATGGATATCTACATATAGTTTCCCTTTGGTTAAATAATAAATAAGAGCAATTTTAAAGTTATTAATATCCTTCAAAATGCAACAGTTTGGCCCTCTGGCTACGAGGACCCATGTGGCCCTCTTGGTCATCAAGTTGCCAACCCTGATGTAAATATCCAAAATGATAAAAAATAAATTGAACAGCCTGACATTTGTTTCTACAACAGAATAAAAGCAATAAAAAACAGAACAGGAGGGACAAAATGAACAAAAAAGTTAAACTAAAAGTTAACCAGAGTCAGTGGGTCGAGCGTAGCAGGAGGGAGAATGAGAGTGACAGCTCCCTATAGAGAGCAAAGGAGTCATCTGTGGTTACATGAATGGCCCTCTCTGCATTATGGATGAGCTCAGACTGCTCATTACAGCCGCTAAGCGACAGTTTAACGTAGGTGAACTGTACACCTGAACCTTTACACTGTTCACTGTTCCCAGGACACTTTAGCTTGAAGTTGGGGAGCAAACCTATTCATCAACATCAGACTAACATTGAGGATTTAGAACCAAACCTGAATAATTTCTTTAGACAAGAGAAAATAGAGTGAGATGGAGCTTTTTTAATGAGGGCTAAAAATCAAGAAACCAAGAAGTGTAAGCACAAAACATAGAGAAAACAGTGTTAATCAAACTTAAGGCAATCATGAAAGGAAACCAAAAAACTGGATCATAAAGTCAAGATCTTAACATCTATCTGCATTAATGTGGAATAAAATCAAACTGACTTCAGCGTCTTACCTCCGGGGTGTATTCCTGGTGGATAAGGCCTGCTGGGTGTCGTCTGACTCCCTCCCTCTCCTCTCCCTCCTCCAGTGATGCCCACACCTCCTCCTCCCTTCATCCTTGCTGACAAACTTCCCGTCTTTTCCATATCCTAGCAGCCAGAGAGATGAGGGATAGAAAGAGATTCAGCGGATGGAAAATGATGACTGTGGAGGAGTTTGAGAAACATGCATGAGTTTGGTTGGATGTTTGTGAGCAGGTGGTTGGATTAGACCCTCTGTGAGCGGGTCAGTGGAGCTGAGAGAACTGAATACTCTGCAGGGAGTACCGTAAAGACCGGAGGACGAACTTCAGGGCACACAAAAGGCAAGTATACCTATGACTATCATTACAACCCATTATATCATGTCATGTCACAAATTTCATAATGTATTATGCAACAATACACTGTGTCAAACATGTCATGTTCTCTTGTATTGTGTTGTATCATATGTATTGTGTCATATAAAATTACAATCACCATATTACTGTGTCTGTTACCTTATCACATTTTATCTTATGGAATCAATCAATCACTCAATCTTTATTTGTATAGTGCAATTTCATAACAAGACTTATCTCAAGACACTTTAAGATAGCAGGCTGTGAGCCATACTGTGACAGAGGCCTGTGGTATTACAACGCAACTGGTGCAACAGAGCCCCTGGCATGGACAAGCCCATGATGACAGAGGCCCCTGGAGTGACCAAGGCCGCTGGCATGACAGGCCTCTGGTGTGACAGTGGCGTCTGTTGCAACAGAGACACTGGTGTGACAGAGGCCCCTGGCATGTCACAGGACCCTGGCAGGACAAAGCCCCTAATGTGGTATCACAATGCCCCGGGTGCAACAGAGCCTCTGGCATGAACAAGCCCTTGCATGGCAAAGGCCCAGATGCATGTAAGAGGCCCCTGGCATGACAGAGGCCTCTGGTGTGACAGAGGCCTCTGGTGTGACAGAGGACTCTGGTGCAACAGAGGCCCCTGGCAAGTCACAGCCCCTGGCAGGACAAAG
The DNA here is from genome assembly GCA_037902135.1 of Cetoscarus ocellatus. Taxonomy (NCBI): domain Eukaryota; kingdom Metazoa; phylum Chordata; class Actinopteri; order Labriformes; family Labridae; genus Cetoscarus; species Cetoscarus ocellatus. The sequence goes on along the minus strand of JBAMNC010000702.1, from coordinate 647,038 downwards.
CCCCTAATGTGACAGAGGCCTGTGGTATCACAACGCCCCTGGTGCAACAGAGCCTCTGGCATGAACAAGCCCTTGCATGGCAAAGGCCCAGATGCATGTAAGAGGCCCCTGGCATGACAGACGCCTCTGGTGTGACAGTGGACTCTGGTGCAACAGAGGCCCCTGGCAAGTCACAGCCCCTGACAGGACAAAGCCCCTAATGTGACAGAGGCCTGTGGTATCACAATGCCCCTGGTGCAACAGAGCCTCTGGCATGAACAGGCCCTTGCATGGCAAAGGCCCCAGATGCATGTCAGAGGCCCCTGGCATGACAGAGGCCTCTGGAGTGATGAAAGCCTCTGGTGCGACAGAGACCCTGATGTGACAGAGGCTCTGGCGTGGTCAAAAGCCAATCACAGATCTGATATTTAGAGACAAAAAACTAAGTACAAGCATTTTTAAGTCACCCATAAACCTTTCAAGCATTTTTTAGTTCTGTGTTAGGAAATCAGACTACACATGCAAAACCCCAGAACTGTATTATATTGTAGTGTGTTCTATTCTATTATTATTTCATTATATTGTATAGTTAAACAGTGTGTTGTTATATCATACTGCACTGCACTTTTTGATATCATTTTATATGCACAGTATCAAACAGAATCCAATTACAGAATATTTAATTTTTCTCTTATTTTTTATTGTATCATAATATATGGGATAATACTGCACTGTAATATAAATATAACACAAATTAAATACCACATTTTTTTAACAGATAGCTAATTATCAAAAAAGTCCACCAACATTCAAGGACTTTTTTGCAATCCATGATCACAAAAACAAATCGGTAATGGAATTTTTTTCTTCTTAATTTGCAAATTAAAATGATTTTGGGACACTGTCATTTGTAATACTGAATGTACTATATATGTGACATTTCTACTAGGATTATCCATTACATAGGCACATGCATGTGTATTTGAGTTGCCTGCTGCTGCTGTCAAATACGGTAGGCCACTCTGTAACCTAATCAAGCCTCCTGTCTGCTCCATTCATACACTGACAGAAGCAGCAGATCACATGTTCTACCTGTTTGTCAGCAACCCCCTCCCCCTCAACATCTTCTCCGATGAAAACAATGCAAATAACAAACAGACCTAATGAAGGGGAACTATGTGGTAAAAGTTAGAGGTTGTGTGTTGTTTGTAGATCAGTGTGAGTACTCACTATGCTGCTGTCTGACAGCACAGGATCAAATAGACTGTCCAGGTAACGGTCCATCCCCCTCTGAGTCTGACTGTCACTGAAAGCATCTGACTCTACTGGACACAGAGAGCAAAGAAGCTTTGTAAATATTACAGATAATCAAATCCAGAGCTTTATGACTGCAAAAAACATAATAATCTGTCAGGATCATGTGATTTGAGCCCTGTAGGAGACAATCAGATGTAGCTCTTTTCCCTCCCCTTTGGAAACGCTAATCTGAGGGGGCAGGGAGGCTACAGTTCTAAGCTCTGTGCTGATTGGTTGTCCAAAGGATGTCTGATGAAAAGGGGAAGAGGGGTTACAGGTCCCAGTGTGGACTTTCAAATCAGTCATGGCAACTGCCTGAGATGAGCAGGAAACACACATGTAGGTGGAGGTTGTATAGCTATGATGTAATAAACTACAGGAAGTAAAAACAGAGTGTTTTAAATGCCATTTTGTTGAAAAGGGCATCAATAATTTCTCTGTGAATTGAGTGTTTAGACAAAGCTGTCATGTCCTTCTGCTCTCCAAGCCCCTTCTAACAACATCCAAAGCAAAGACAATTGATTTTGAAGGACATGGGACCTTTAAAGCTGCTTAATGTAGTTTATTTTTGTGTTATTGGCTCCTAAAAATATATTAATATTTTAGAATCCTGTGATTTGAGCCATGTAGGAGACAATCAGATGCAGCTCTTTTCCCTCCCCTTTGGAAAAAATAATAATTTGGTGATACTACCATGACTGAAGTAACCGTCTGAGTCAGGCAAACTGTAGGCTGGTCTGCTGCTGAGGGGAAGTTCCTCATCAGAGTCAAAGCCGCCACCAAACAGAGCACTGAGGGGACCAAAGAGGGTCAAAAAAAATCATATTAGATACACTGAAATACTTTGTTTACTGTCATCAGGATCATATTCAATTTTTTTCTGTACTGACAGGCTGGCGTTGGCCCGCACTTTGGCGGGGTCGTCAGTGCTGATGATGAAGTAGCTCTTTTGTTTTGGGAAGTCGTTGGGAAGCTCCAGGTCTGCAATCAGGTCCAGCACATAGTCATGACCTGCTAACTCCACCCACTGACCTTGCTCCTTCATCAAAACTGAACTCCCCTTCCACCAGTCCGACACTCCCCTAGAAAAAAGAGCCCATTTGTACCTGTTACAAATGTACCTTCTCTACTAAGAGCCACTGTAATGAATATAGGATTCAACTTTTTCAACTCATACTGAAAAATAAGATAAGGGCACCTGTGCTTCAGTATGTGGCCTGCTAAATCCTCCCCGCTGGTCCAGGAATGAACCGGACACAGAAATGATCCTCCTGCACAGACAGAGTAGATAAATGGAAAATTTAAATAATTAAAACTCTACATTCTGTCCACTGGGGTTTCCAATTATCGGTTTGGAAATGAGAAATGACTGTGACAAATCATGAAACGGTAAAAGCAAAAGCTGAGAGATGTCTTCACTTGATGCTGTTGTCAGTGACAATTCAATGATCAAGACCTGGAATTTGTCCAGTTTGTGAGAATAATGTAAAAATAAAGAAATTGTTCAAGAGTTTATTTTCAATTTTTACCTCATTCACCTTAATCTGCTGAGCAAGATGCTGTCAAATTTCATCAGTGAAAAAATGCCTTTCATTGACACTACACAAAAAAGTAAAGACAAGGGGAAGTGCTGAATGATCCAGTCCAGTTTTATAGTCTTTAATTTGTTTTATGAATACAAAAACAAATCTCCATTGACATAAGGTCAAGGAGAAAAGGAAGAGTGGGCCATTTTTTCTCTTTTTCCAATTTAAAATAAATATTGATTGTCTACCTATGTTCTCTTACCTCTCTTTCTTAACAATAAAAGAGATAATAACTTTTTCCAATAAAAAACTGTCAATTCTGCTTTCTGCTAGAGTCAAATGTTTCACTCACTCAGTTTTTGCTGCAGAACACCTTGATTTGCAGCAAATATGCAGAGAGGTGACCGCATAATCTTGTTTGTTTTGCAGTATTCCAGGCATCAAGATTCAAGTCATTTCATTACCAGCTAAAAACTTAACACAGAAGTGTCATGATCATGCTCCTGCTTTAGTTAATCACCTGTTTTGTTCTCGTGTTTTATGTTTTGTCTCGTGCTTCCTGTTTTATCTTGAAAAGTCACCTGTCTCTCCTTATTTTCATATGTTTTGCCTCCTGTCTGGCGTTGTCACACCTGATCCCTAATTGTTCTTCCCCAGCTATGTCTCATCACCCCCAATCACCTCATGTATTTAACCCTCATGTCGTCCCCTGTCCTGTTGCCAGATTGTTGAATTTAGTGTCACTTTCCAGCACTTTATTCCATAGCCTTGCTCACCTCATAGACCTGTTTTTACCTGAACCTTGCCTCTAGCCTTTTATCTACCTGATACCTCTGCTTGGTTTGTTTTTGCCTGCTTTTGCCTCACCAGCCTTGGACTGATAATAAACCCTGCTTTTGCCTCACGGTCAATGATTCGTCTGCCATTGAGTTCTTTTGTGCCATGAGTGTGTTTCATAACAAGAAGCTTCAAAGAAATAAAATAGGTTCAAAAAGGTAACACTAACCATCAAAACAATGCATGTGCAAAACCATGTTAGCCTTTTTTCTATTAGCCGTCCATTCCAGCAGTGATAGAGGATAAGTCCGAGCAGATTCAGGGGCAGATCCTGAACTGAGCTGCATCTTCTGATTGGCTTGTATAAGTCTGTGCTGCAGCAGTACCTGGCAGCCAGGAGGGCCGTGGTCTGATACAAACCTGGAAGGCAAAAATTAACATAGGATATTACACATCCACTTATGCAATGATTAAATATTACCTGTTATAAACCATGATGTAAATAAAACACAAAAATAACAATATCATGCTACCTGCTATTTTTTTATTTAGCTTTAAGACGCACTTTGTGGAATAAACAACACAGCAAAAACATGTGGGTAGTGCCCAAAAAATGTGGCAACATCCCCTGTTCCCCTGGAAGAAGGCCTTCAGTTCCTCAGTGAAGCAAGGGTGAGGAGCTGGTGTCCTTGGGGTGTTGTACTCCGAAGACGCCCACCTTGTGGTTTGTCTTTGACTTCACCAGTCTCACAGAGTTTGGTTCTAAGTTTGGAAATGGTGCCAGACCTGACACCTAATAATGCTGCCAATCTGTGTACAGGAATACCAGCTTCCATTTTCTGAAGATTTTGATTTATTTTACTTTTTCCCGAATACAAAATCCTTACAAGTTGTACCTGAGCGTAAATTTGACTAATCAGGCTTTCCAACGACATATAACACAATATCATTTAATAATGTTTCCAAACCTTTTTTGAAGGGTATATATCAAATTCATAAATGCACATTTCTGTTTGTTGTTTTTGTCAAAAGGTTGTAACTCTTCTGTTCTGTTTTAATCATAATGTCTTACTTGAGCAGATATTTGTCCATCTTTGGAGACGGGCAGAAGCTGCATACACAGGCCAGCAGCAGCAGCCAGCCTCTCTCAGCGTTGTCCAAGTTCACATTCCTCCACACCTGGTTTACCACCTGAGCCAAGATCTCATCCCGCAACCCTGGAGACAATAAGCCCCGCTGGATGATGTAATTCCCAAACATGTTCTCCTGTGCCCCGTTTAGATGAGGGTCCCCCATGAAACGCAATACCTATGAAAAAAGTATGAACAAAAATATGCTGTATGTTATTGCACCATATATTTTGTCTGAAACATCAATCACCAGGAGAAAGACAAGAAAAAAATCTGGATGACGTTTATTTCCTGTAACAAGTAGCATAAAACTGTATTTAGAGAATTGTGTCATTTAAACAGCAGTGTTTGACTAAAGCCCAGGATTATGCTTCAAAAATCTTTATCTACATTTAAAAAGAAGTTTTGTGAACAACAGTGTAAATACAAAGTGACCAGATTGCATACAGCAGAATATAAACTAAACTGAGTTTTGATATAAAGTAATCATACCATGTTGAAGAGCTCCAGTGCTTCACCTTTCAGGTCGTCCTCCACGCGGGTCAGAGGAGACTCCAGGGGCGCCATCAACATCCCCAGCTTTGGTTCCTGCAGCAACAAAAAACAACAAAACATTTTACTCTCTTCTCTGTTTGCTTTTTGTTTTTAATGGTAGTGCAAAAATTGTAAAAAGTTCAGCGTTCGATCCATTTTTAGGAGAAAATCAAAACCAAAGTCATCTTATTTTGGGAATATCTTTTGGATAGAGCCTCTAGAATAAATCTGTTCACATTATTAACTTCTATAACACTAAAAAATGTCATAATTTCTGGTCCATTCATAACTTCATGATCCAGGCAAGAGATTGTTGGTTTTGTAACAGGCTTAGGTAGCAGAATATGTAAGGATGCACTTTTTTAATATGGTAAATATTTCTGTCTTTTTTTTCTCTTTAATTACAAATACACTGCATGCAAATATAACTTTGACAATAAAAATCAGTCAGTCAATCAGTGCCTCATCAAAGCATCTTGGTAGTGAGAAACCCCACTTCAAAAAACCCAAACTATCCCTTTAATTGAAAATGAGGATAACAGATCAGTTTTATTTCTTTGAGCAATAATAGCTGTCTCCATGTGGACTTGTATAAAATCACAACTATGAAGATGAGAATCATAATGAGTTCAGGCTCCATCTGTTCAGAATGTTAGTAGAAGTCAACAATACTTGAAATTTGCATCACTGCCTCTAAATACGGTTTAATGGGCAGTTTTGAAGAACATTTTCTAAAGTACATCTCAGCTGATCAAGTGAAACAATGCTTAAAGTAAAACCAGGACACATCTCACCCTGAAGTAGATCTGTACATAGCGGTAGAACGGGTAGTTGTTGATGTCCAGAGGCAGAGTGAGCTGAGCCTCCTCCTGGATGTGAGGAGCTTGAAGAAGAGCCAAACAGTCTGAGTGTAGCTCCCTCCGGACTGAATCAGAGAGGAGCAGGTAAGTCAGCCAGTAAACATATTCTCTTCAAACTTTATGTCAATGTTTGTTTTTAATCAGCCTGCTGCCACTGTAATCTGGAGATGATGTTTGAGCTCAGCTGCTTTTTACATCAATCATCTTCATGCACACTGATAAAGACTCCAGAGAGTAATACAGACCTCCTGCTGTCTGCAGCAACGCTCCCAGCTCTGCAGGGATCACCAAGTGTGTGATGTTCACCACCTCCCTCCTGGTCAGCTCCTGAAACACTTTGTTTTAGCACTTCTTATATTGAAAAAAGTTTCTACATTTTCTAGAACAGGAAGAAGACAGGGATTGTAGAAACATCCATCATGGTTGATCACGGATCAACAAGGTGGAAACACGTTGTAATAGCTAGGAGACAGGCCCACCCCCTTCTATTGTCCATCTCAGGTCATGAAGGGTGTAAATTTTCCTAAATAAATATGATCCATTTGCTAATGTGAGTACATGCGCAAAAAGACAACCAAACAGCTTAAGACATTTGAAAGAGACAACTGTGGGATGGCATTGGTCTGAAGCTGGACCAAGTGTTGGCATGGCTTCTAATGCATAGGCAAGGTGTGGACCTAATTTAATTTTTATATATAAATGTGCTTCAATTGTTGATTATCAAATGGTAGTTTGTCAGAGGATGCCATTTGTGCAGCATAGACACCAGTTTTTAGGTTATGTACATCATGGTAACAAGTTTACAGCTATGATTTTTTGTGTTAGTTGTTGCAGGTCTTCCATTTTACCATTTCTCTCCTCCTCCTCTCCTCTTCAGCTTTCCTCTGGGCCTCAAACTTCATCTGCAGACAGACCAAACAAATCAAAATCAAATCTGATCATTTTCACATCAACTAAGAGTCACAATATGACACTTTACCAGAAGAAAAAAAGAGTCAAAAATTCTGTGAATAATAGAAGCAGACATCATGTTGGTCCTACCTTGATGTATCGCTTGCGGTTGACGTACATGTGAACCAGTGAACGGAATTTAACCAGACTGTTCCTCATCTTCACGTAGTGCTTCCTGGAGGGTAAAACAATAAATTACTACCTTCACATTAAAGAGGGATAAAAAAAAAAAAAACATACCACCTAATACCACATGCTATAATTTCTGAGAAATGTCATTTTAGAGAGTTGTTATTAGTAGGCAAGTGGTTTGAGTATGTTAGTTTATGGAATTAATGAGGTAAAATTTGCACCAAAGGTCAGAATAAAAATAATTCCAGATTAGGTATGATTCTTAGTTTGCGAAATGATGGAGCCACTTAAATTTCCCTCTATTTTCTTGGCAGAGTCTTGGCTGGTCTAAGACAGGAAAGTGTCAGGACCTGTCGAAGCACAAACAATCCAGGTGCTGAGTCAACCGATGTATGCTGGGTTAATGGATTTTACTCAGCCTATGAGTTGCATGAAAAAAACCCAAATCCAATATTACTGTATTTTTAAATGACCTTGAAACTTTTTTTTTTCCAGTTTTAAGACGAACTGCTTAGGAAACATTGAGCTGCCCCCCCTGAAAATAGACTCACTGCACATTTCACATGGCACATGCTAGAGATGAATCAAGGGGCAGGATGTGGAAACTGACTGACAAGACTGGGGGCGATTTGCATTGGAGTGTGTGGTGCATATGGCGCGCTACACAAACGGACTATGTTGAAATGAGCGGTTATCCTCAACATTTGACTGCATGAGCTGAGCCGAACCTTTAAACTTCCAGTTGAATATTAACTGATTCTACCACTGATCCTTCATCACCCTGGACATTTAGACATCTGCCATGACCAAACCAAAGATGTTTATTCCTTCAAAGTCTGTATTATCCAACTAAAGATATTTGATAATTGTTTGTCTCCTTATTGCACTTGAACTAACATTTTTATCTTCTCTATTCAAATTTAGTTATGAGACCAAGACATTTTTAAAGCTAGTGATAACTCTTAAACTTGCAGCAGAAAAGAAAGAGACCTTGTAAGGAAGCCGCGGCACTGCGCCTGCAGTCTGATGATCCTGTTGCGGAAAGTCACAAAGCGCTTTCTAACGAAGAACATGCGGGTGTAGCGCTGCAGGGTGAGAGCAGCCAGCTGACGGGTGCGCTCTCTTTTACACTCCAACAACTGGTAGATGTCCTCCTTCAGAAACAGCTGTGATTCATACAGGTTTACGTCAGCTCAAATGAAAAATGATGTAAAGTGTGACATTTACTCGTAAAAGAGTGGACCTAAAATAGTAGAGGAGAGGCTCACCTTTGTGACTCCTACATGGAAGTCTCCAGGCCTCAGAGGACACAGTTTACTGAGCATTATCACACAGTTGTCTCCATTAGCTGGTGGAGGCTCTCGTAAGCCTACCAGGGATTTATACCTGTGAATGACACACATTCACACTTTTACATTTCTCAGTATATTAGCCAGGAATAGCTTCAGTAAGACAAAAATTCTATTTACAGAAAGTCACGAAAAAAAGATATCTGGTTGCAAATTTTAATAACATTATGGCCATAAAATCATAAAGCAGTTACAACTAGAACTATTGCTTGCCTCCTCCATTGAGTGATGCAGGAATGTGTCCTAAAAGCAGAAATGAGTTAACATTTTCAACACTGACAGTTCCCCCGTCTGTGGGTAGTTAGAATATCTTTTTCGGATAAATGTCTGACATAATGTCTATGGTAAAGTATGCGTATCAATTTTAACATTGCTTTTTTCTCCACATATCTACAGTATGGAACATGTAACTCTATTAATTAGCTCCGATGCTAGTTAGAAAGTGTTTTTCTTTTTTTTCTTAACACTTATTTCAAAAACTGAATCAAAAACTATCTCCTGATATGAGAGAGAACACGTAGGAAAAAATGTATGAGTGGAGCTGAAAAGAATAGAAAAAAAGCAATATTTATTGGTGTAAAAACAGTCTGCATGTTACCTGAACAGGAAGACATAGAATGGCATTCTGACAGGATACCCCTCTCTGCGGATTCTGATGGTCTCAAGGACCCCTGAGTGTCTCAGCTGACTGCTGACCAACTCATCCTCAAATACTCCTGGTTTCTAAATGCAAATAAATATGTAAATAAGAGTTTAAAGAATCATAACTGTCAAAATTTACAGTAAAGCAGTGTTTCTTAATTACTTTCTGTCAAGTCCCCCCCTTTGCAATAAGTGTTTTGTTTTGTACTATGTAACGCTGGCATGTTAGTAATCTTGTCTCCGTGTCCTGCAAAGACTGAGACTATGCCCCATTTATTGGCCCTTGTTACATCCACACATGAATCATAATTAAAATTCTAACCCCCATCCTATTTTAAGAAGAGAAAGACAAGTAAATGGCAACTCATACATTTAATTCTTTGAAGAGTCAGGAAAGATTTTAGTCAAAAGTCAAAACCTGAAGTTCTAAAATGTTTCATGCTAAACAACATTGTTCTAAGAAAGCCAACGGAGGCCTGTTGTTACACAACCCACATTGATTTTCAACTAAATCCTTCCTTTAACATAGTAAAATTGCATATCACAGTGAAATTTTGAATTGAAACCTATGAACGTCCCCTCGGCATGTGTCCCCCCTCATGTCCCAATGTTTGAGAAAGACTGCACAAAGAACTAGTGACAAAAAAGTGGTGCAGTAATGAGTCCAAAACATGGAAGTGAATTAGCATTTAGCAAATCCTGGTTCTAAAGCCCAAAGCCACATGGGATTTAGAATACCGCGTTCGGATAAATGCCTGAAATAAGGTTTGTGGTAAAGAAACGCACATGAAATTTCAATGTTTAATGGGAAATAATAAAATTCACCTGCTGTTGCCCGCTTTTGAATCATAAACTGCTGTTGTGTGTTTACAATGATGGTTGCTAACTAGCTGCTAACAAGAAATGGAAAAGGGCCCAACGGCATTTTTGATTGTTTTTTTAATAATTATTCATACATGAGGACCAACTTGATAAGGTCATTTGATTAAGAGGTAATTCTCAAACAAAATGTTACAACAAGATGCTATACATTGATAATTCAGTTGCTCCTAATTGAACCACCATCTTGTCGTATAATAGTAGCTGATACCTTTTCACTCTGGCTCATTACGTTAAACCTTAAAAAATCGTAAAAAGTAGATTTGTTCATTAAGGTTATCACAAAGAACAGAACATTCAAGTTTCATCATTTTGTGTTCACTACAGAGCTTATTCTCAGCAATGATCCAAGACACAGTCAAAAACCCATAGGCTTTTAGTAGGCTTGCAGTCAAGGAAACCAGCGCGATGCTAACATCCGTGTTTGCCTATAAAATATGTCATTCCAGCATTATTATGTGAACAGTGTCAAAGCAGAGTGTTTGAAAATCTACCTTCATATTATTTGGCTTTATGCAGCGAACAAAAAAAGGATTGCACCTAAGGTGGAAAAAAGACTGAATGTCAGTATGAAGATCATTTTCTTTTTTTACACGCACACATTTCCTTTCAACATTATTAAAATGAGGCACAGCAACTCCCACAGCTTTACCTCTCCATCTTCTCCACCAGCTCAAGCAGAGACAGTTGGAATTTACTGCTGACAGTTTGAGCTTGATATTTTCTGGTGACCGTGCTGCTCTTCCTCATGTGACCTCCTCTTTGCTGACCTAGGACTTCTGCGTGAGCCAGGAAGAGGTTTGACACCATCTAGACACATGCAAAGCATCACAGTTTTCTATAGTTTTACTTCAAGTTTTAACATCTTACAAAACCATATGACTGAAGACACTTCTCTCTTCTCACCTTGTTCTTGCTCTGAACAAACAGGTCTAGGACATCCTGCCGCACCTGGTCGTAGTTCTTATCCAGAAACTTGTAAACCTGAAATGTTTTTGGCATGAATTTACTCTTCAAATGGTTTTGCCATGAGTCCAAAAATACAGTGAAAGCTTTTATGGATTACATTTAAATTGCCGAAGATAATCTCCTTTTTTGTCTCAACAGCAAGCTGATATTGTGCTAGAAGCTCTTAAAACATTTCCTACAAAAACAGTCATAGCATGTCAAAAAAAACAAACTCACAATGTCAGTGCTATGGTTGTGGTCACCAAGCTGATCATATGAGCAAAGTTGTATTAGCATACCACCATTAGCTAATTAGCAGATCTGCTAAGTGTGATGGGAATTTGAAGAGACTCGCCTGTTGTAAGTGACCCAATAAGCTATAGGCTGATAACACTTTGACAATTATAGCACTTGAAGGCACTGAATGGTGCCTCTGATTGGTTAAGCAACCGACATAATTAATACTGATGCCTCTTTATGAGCTTGAGGAGCGAACCACAGTATCAAGAAGATTAACCTTTTATCACAGAATGATGTACTATGGGCTTTATACTCCACTACAGTATACTTTAACTGTACCATCTTAACCAATCACAGGTCGTCATAGTGTGGCTACAAAACTGCCGTGAAGTACAGACCAAACAAACAAAGAAGAAGCAACACTGTTTCTGGTTCATGGTCTATGGCTTTTTGACACAGAAACTTTTTTCTGAGATGCTGAGAAGCTTCATAACCTTGCAGTGCAGATGGACCTGCCTGATTTAATGTCTGTAATCAGGCAGTTTCATCTGGCCAAGCTCCAAAGTACGATTGCAAGCAGCACGAGCCAATCAGTGTTCTTTAGAGCAGGAAGAGATGGGAGCTATGAATGAGACAACAGCAGGAACTGACTGCATGTACAAAGATTAGCATAGATGCTAACAGCTTCAGTCGTAGTTCGATCAGACCTTGAGCGCATTTCTTTATTAAATTAAAAAAAAATATTGGCACTACAAATTCTTTATTGTAAGGACACCTTTACTCCACTTCTGACATGTTTTGGCAAGAGTTTGTTTTACAAAGTGACTCACGTTCTGTAGTGCAATAGCACCCGCCTATTAAGTTATCTGATTGGCCTGTAATAAATGTGATTGAGGGAACAATTGTTCAATCACCTGCCAGATTTGCTTTTGAAAGGTTCTGCCCTCCCCAAACACTTTCTATGGACTAATGAAATACACTGAGTGGTCCATCTGATGCCAGGTTAGAGCATTTGTGAAGTCATAATTAAGTTTGACATCACATGCTAGGACCGGCTTGGCTTACTTGGAACCTGCAAATGATAAAACAGAAAAATGGACTTGGGACCAGATATGACTGTAGGTGTGCCTTTGGGAAATTTAGTTTGGAAACCTCTGCTCCAGAATGTTAATGTAACCCTTTCAGTAGAAATGTGTAACTTGGCTTATCAAACAAGTTTGTTGATGACAATGATCAAATCTATTCTTTTGCAAACAAGCAGAAGAAAAGCAAGCTTTTGTGACTTGTGACTCTGAGTCAGTCAGTAAGAAGTTGTGTACCTGGTAGGTAACTCGCCCAGCAAAGTGCTTGATAGTAAACTCTGGAAGGGGCATCTTTGGCCTCTGATATAGTGGGTTGTTGCCATGGTGATAGTGACATTTCTGCAGAAAAGTGTGGTCTGTTGCCTGGCAGAAAAGGAGAGAATTATAGATGACATGCTCAAAAAAAAAATTTGGTGTATATGTTTTTTTTTTTTTTTTTTTTTTAATCACCTGAGGAAAGCAGCTCTGGTCATCCAGAATCCTCAGTATCCCATGAGGCTTTGCTGCAATGAGGTCAATGCAAGGCTGGTTGTCACTGAATGGGATGTCCTGCCAGGGAATCTGTTCTCGGCTGTACTCCTCCTGAAATAGGTCACATACAACACATTTTCCCATTTAAACATTACAAACATCAGACTTTCCCTAAGTTAGCCACCAGTTATTAAGTCTGCATTAGGGCTGTGTCATACCTGCTCTTCCTTGAATACAATCTTGTTAAAGAAGAACTGCAGATACTCATTGGCATAGTTAATGCAAAGCTGCTCAAAGCTGTTGAAGGCCAGATCCTGACATACAGAAGAGCACACAAATACTGTTAAGTCTGTTATGTCTTCAACAACATATCTAATATACAGGTTAATTGATGTTCTGGATGTGGATTATCACAAGTAAAAACATGTTTACCTCAAATCCATAGATGTCCAGGATGGAGATGGAGACAGTGTGTTGGCGGGGGTACACCTGAGCGTTGATTCTCTCTGTTAACCAGTGGAAGAGCAGGGAATATAGGATCTTGGCAACAGCATCTCTTGATAAAAGTCAAATGAGGAAAAGTATTAGTGTTGAGAAAACTATTCATGCTACATGCACATGACCAAACCGTGACATGAATCCCAAAAAATCTGGGGATGTAATATTTAGGCCTTTGTGGTGTTTTGCCTTCGAACATCACAGAGGCAGAATGTGACGTTAGGCCGAGTCCCAATTGTTCTGTCTCCAGAGGTAATATCAGCATGAGGAGCCAGCAGGGGAACACACCACTTTTTATGACATATCTCAAAGTTTTTTTCCAAACTGTTTTCCTGTTTGTATTGTGCAGCCTTGGTTAAAATGATCAACTATTTTAACCAAGGCTGCACACCCCCTGCACCAGGGCTGTCCAAACTTTTTCAACTAGGGCCACATACAAATAAATGCAAAGCTGTTCCTGTGTTAAAGAGGATCATATGGCCACTTTGATGTCACTACTTTGAACAAAGCGTTAGTAAAATTGATCCAGTAAAGGTGCTTCAATTATTGAATATAACTGAAAAAAATAACCAGCCTCCATCACAGCTCTCCATGGACTGCAAGGAAAAAAGTCATTTTAAAAGAAGTTAAGGTGGCCTATCAGTCAGAGGTCCTTACTTTCAGTGTTAATTTTGTTGACTTATTATTTTCACCATAGTTTTCGTCAACAGCCTTTTTCCCCTGACGAAAACTAGACAGTAACTAATAAAAACAATTGCACATAGAAAAAAGCTAAAACTAAATTAAGTGACCTTTTTGTCAACAAATAAAAACTAGACGAAAATGTTTGACAGAGACTAAATCCCATCACACCTAATTTCATCATGTAGAAAGTAGGGATAAAGTAGGAATGTATCCAATCACAGATACTTTGGTTGTGTGGAAAGGTTGGATGAGTTAAGAGGGACATCCAATCACAACTGCCTTAGCTTTACGGTGGCGGGAGCGATCCAATCAGAGCTACTGTCTTTATGAATTGATATATTCATGTAGAGCAGGTTCACAGTTTGTTGCCAATTCTGGTATTGTAACTGAGATGCTCTGCCAAGTAGCCTAAATAAAGGTGGTTGCATTTCACACCAAAGTTAAATTTTTTTCTGTTAATTTATACATTATACAAACTATACAAACTTTACTAGCATTCAATAAAGGGTTATTCGATGTTTCATTTTATCCAAGTGTAAAACATGACTTCAGAAATTCAAGGAAACATAAAGATGCCTTATACTTTACACTTCATATTTTAGTCGACTAAATTTACAGTAGATTTGGTCGACTAAAATGTTGTGAAATTTCATCAACTGAAACAAGACTAAAATTGAAAGAATTTAGATGACTAAATTATGACTTAAACTAAAAGATATTTTTAGGCAAAAGACTATAAAACAAAATTAAAAGGTGCTGTCAAAATTAGCTGTGCTTGCTTGGCGTAGGCCACCTGGTCACAGTGCTCATGGTTCATCTCTTTCAGCCTCAAAACAAAGTGCTAAAGCTGACACATTTTACTGGAGCTGCATAAATATTAACAGGCACATAAAACTTTGTAAATCAGACCTCAAGATAGAGAAGATTGTGAGGCTAATGAGGGCAAGAAATACGTGCCTAGATGCTGTGATCAGTTTGTCCTCATTTGTCAAGACTTATATTCGAGTGTGGGCAAAATTGCCATTAATTTTGGAACTTTCTACGGGCCAAATAAAAGTGGTCTGTGGACCACAGTTTGGAAACCACTGCCCTACACTGGTCACATCCCTCCTTCTCTTCAGTAGCTTCACTGGTGACCTGTCCATAAGTGAACTTGTTTTAAGAGTCTGCTCCTCCCTTTTAACCCTTAGGCCCTCCTGTAAAAAAAAAAACACTCTTTCCCTTAAAAAGCCCTTTAAGGATATTGGATATATTTAGAAATATTATACATGAAAAAAAACTTTTTGGGGGACCATTAACTCCAGTCACCATCTTATATAGCGAACATGAATTTATTTTCATGATTTATAACCTCCAAATGCCAGTTTATTAACATGCCACTTCTTTGAAACATTAAATTATTTGTTGAAAGCAAAGTGGTTATTTGTGCGGGGATATGTGGGTGACTAGTAACAATGATTTTGATTTTGATTTTCTTTTTGTGCAATTACAAAAAAACACAAAAGAAACCTTCACACTTTCCCCCTTAAGGCCCTTTTAGGATATTGGATATATTTCAAACATTGAACATGGATACATGTATATCACCTGGCATCAACAGCACTCTCCACAGTCAGGGGTGTGTAGATTTTATCCCTCATCGTTTCCTGTAAAGAAATTAGAAAGGTTAAATTTTAGGTAAAAGGTTCAGCATTTGGCACCTATAACTGCTTATTTAATTGAGCAATAATGTCCAATGTGATACTGACTGTGACTTTGTAGGTGATAGATTTCTGTAGGCCTTCAGGGGAGATCTGTAACAGCTCTGCTACTACCCTGATCTCCTGAGCACTCACCACTGACGCCACCTCCTGGCCATCAGCCTGTAGTGCAACATAGAAAAAAAAAAATTACCATATTGTTAAATAACTGCTAATATGAAACACCTATCCTGCAAAGTGTTGTAATTTACTAAAGAGAGATCAGAAACAGGGAAAAAAAGGACGAACTGATGTACTATTGTGACATTTAAATTATACTTTAGAGTCCCAACATTAGCTCAGTGATAATCAGAGTTAATCAGAAGGAAACAAAATGAAATTAGTCTGCAATCACAACCTCATATCTCTGAAAGTAGACATTTCCCAGGTGCAATATAGAAGACAGAACTCTAAAGATGGCCGACTGATCTTCAGGGGTGAAGTGGAGGATTTCCATGGCAGCGCGCAGACGCAAGAAGTCCTCTGCATCACTTTTCCCTGCTATCCCACAATCCCCTCCCTGTGTGGATACAAACATGCTTCATAGGGAGGGCTTCACCTGCAAATGTGGTCCATAATTCTGATGACGGTGCTGCAGTTACCTGGTTGAGGTAATAGTAGGTCTCAGCTTCTTGTAGATAGAAAGCCTGTCTCTGTTGTGAGGGAAGACCTGCTAACATCTCATAGAAGATGTGATAGTTCCTCTCATCTTTGGCCTGAATGAGTGAACATAATGAAATCCCTGTCACTAACAGAGGAGGATAAATTAGAGAGTTATTTATTAAATGTGTGTTTGCATTTGTGTCACCTGGAAGATAATCCTCGACTTCTCCAGCAGATACTGGGAGGTTATGGCACCACTGATCACACCACTTGACAAAAACAGAGCAGCAGTGAGTAGATACTGAGGTTATTAAAAAAAAAAACTTCAACACCTTTTTAATACTATGTTCTTGAAATGATATGTCACCGTATAATTTTCCATTTAGTTGTCAGAAAAATATTGACGCTTGCAAAAAAAAGATTTCTTTAACCCAGGCATGACAAGAGTTAATTCACATACAAGAAAATTATTACGCACACAACAGAAACAAGTAAATTTGTTGTTTAATATTTAGTTCATCATTGTAGTTTTTTGCTTTATTTACACAAAAAATGGTTGTGACTACTGTCCTTAGTTAACTATACAGTGGTGCAGGGATGATGTATTTTCATAGGCCAACGCATAGGTTAGCATTGCGCTAGTTTTCTCCATTAAAAGCAAATGGGAGTTTAACTGTGTTCTTCAGTCACTGTTGGTAATAAGTTTTTTGGTGGACAACAAATTATACCGTGTCAGTGGTGAGATTTCCTAAAAGAAACTGGTAAAAGAGTTATTTTTGTATTTTAACCCTTTCATGCATGAATTGTTAAATTACAAAGGAATGCTTTTTAAAAATAATTGTTTTAACTTTCAAACAAGTTAAAAAATCATGGTAATTTTTTTTCAATGTTATATTTGAGGGAGTTATGCATCTGTCCACTACAGTGGACATCATGCATCACCGGTATACATAATAATTCAGTGGAACTTAGTAAAGATCCACAAACACATGTCTTTGACTAACATTTATTAAGACTAAACAAAAGAAAAAGAAAAATCTGAAGTATATGTATTATTGATGTTTAATCAAACTATTCACTTGTGAATAAAAAATACAACATTATGCGAAATCTGAATACAGTCATAACTAGAAAAGCACTCAGAGAGTGCAGACCTCTGCCAAGGTGATCCAGATCAGTCCCAAAATTTAATCAGTTCTTCCATATACCATTTGCAACAATTCCTGAAAATTTCATCCACATCTGTTCAGAACTTTTCAAGTTATTTTGAACACAATCAAACAAACAAACAGACAGACAGACAGACAGATAAACGCTGGCAAAAACATAACCTCCTTGGAGGAGGTAATAACCAATGTGCCCTTTGTCGGCTGTTTTAGATTTATGATGCAATATCTCAATATGGTAAAAATGTGCAAAGATAATATTTTTATGATATAATATTTTTTATGTAAGGCAAGGGTTTGGGAATTTACCACCTAGTAGTTGGACATGGTACTGCAACCTAAAGGGTATAAAATTTTTTCCAAATAAATGTCTACTGTGGTGGACACCATGCATGAAAGGGTTACAGACAGAATGGGGATGGGCAACATACTGATTTAAATGGTTAATAGTTTTTTGTTGCAGGTGATCCAAAAAATGAAAGTCAAGATTTTTTCCCCCTGACTTAATTAGCCACTCATTCTGCTACATTGTTCATGTTTTATGAAAACAGTGCTGCTTTCAGTGTTTCTGCAGATCAGCCTGCTTACGACAAAACTACATAGTGTACCTTAAATTACAAAATTACAGCCTACTCTTTAGTTCTAAAGGGGGCATTCAGATTAGTTTTGTGAGATAATTTGATAAAATCAAGGCAAAAACTTGTAATATGTAATTTATGTGTCATTTGCAGTTTGTTTTTCCCTGAGGGGGAAAAAAGATTATAATTCGAAGTTGAGTTTTGTGAGGCAAAATCCGGGATTTAATTGTAGGCTATATTGCACAGCCCTGCAATGGAGGTTAGAATATTGATTACAGTCAACGTGTGGATAAAACAGGGCAAATAAAAACTGCTGACTTTTGTGTTTGCACTCTAAAACTTACTGAAGAGATTAGCATTCACATACTTGATTGATTTTAGAAAAATCGTATTTATGAGTGGCGATTGGGGTGGTAGGGGGCACAATGAGATATTATCTTAAGGGTGGGGATGGGGGGCCACTAAGAACCACTGATCTAAATGGACAAACAAAAACATAATAAATAATAATAATAAAAAATTGTTAGTTTAATTCATACTCACTTCTCCATAAAGACCTCTATGTATTTTCCAAAGCGACTGGAATTGTCATTCCGAACAGTTTTGGCATTTCCAAAAGATTCCAGCAAAGGAGCTGCCTCAAGTATCTGCAGGACATCCAGACACACGGATATAAATCAACAAAGGTCATAATAATTTGGTTATTATCAATACAAATAAGCTTAAATTAGCTGACGGGGATGGTGACACAAAGCACAATCCTTGGCTAACAGACTGAAGAAAGTTCTTTGGCAGATATTAAAAAAATGTCACAAAAAGCAAAAGAAAATGCAACCATCCTGATGAACACTACTGCACACATCACAGCAAACCACGACACACTGCTTTTCTTAAAGCCTTGTGTAAGGATGAGTGTAAAACATTTATTCATGCACACAACCCCAATACCTCAATCTGCACCCAAGAAGAGCCAGCAGAAACACCAGCACATGGAAAAGTGATGCGGAAATCATTAGTGAGTTCTTAAAACAGATTTATATGTGTCCAAAAGTGTGTAAATGTATACGCGTACCTGCTGTGCAATATTGCTTTTGTGGTGTATTGCTGCTAAGTAGCGAAGGACGAGTTTGGTGGCCTCAGTTTTTCCTGATCCGCTCTCCCCACTGGAACAAAGTAACCCACACTCTGTTAGTCGACATGTTCATCCGTACGATTCAGTTGGTATGATTAAATGACGGAGGAAGTTTTTAGAATTGACATGGATTTATCCCAGTTTCTTCAACATGACAGAACATAGAATGAGGCTTTGAAACCTTTTGTCAGTCAGTTAAAATGTTAATGATAAAAAAAGATCTGATACATTTACATCATAATGACTGATCAGCCACAGGCATGACCCATGCTGCCTAATCAGACATACAAGCTGTGTGGAATACAAATCTCCTGCGTCATAAAATGATTAAAAGCCTTTTAATTAAAGTTGATAAAATCTGCAGTGGATGGTGGACGGACAAGAATAACAGCTTCAAACACAATTGGAACTTGACTCTTGTGTCCGGGCAGATGGCTGTTTCCCAATAAATTTGGTTCTGCTTGAGGTTTCTGCCTGTTTAAAGAAGCTTCTTCCATGCAACTGCAGCTAAAAGCTTGCTCAGTGGTGAGTATATGTTGAATATCTTTAATGAGTTTATACCTAGTACTAGGATGACATTTTTTATTTGGTAAAAAATAAAAAGTCTGGCTTACATGAGACATAAAAAAAGTCATCTTCATCCTTACCTTGGTAGAAGCATAAAACAAAGTTTTAAGTCTTGATGCCTTTGTTTCAACCCCCATATGAAAGCAATGGTCATAATGAAATCCTATAAAATTTCTGACTTTGTGCAATTGTACCTCAAAGAATTGATGATGATCACACCAAATGCTGATTTGATTTAGAGTTTTCTTTCGTTCATTGGCTTTACATTTTGTAAGTCAGTGATTATAAACAAATAAAATGGTCATATTAAAACCATTCCCAAATGTATTTTTTTACCCGGGCCTAAAACTTTTGCATAGCCCTGTATATGTAGACAAACGGTCATGTAGCAGCTGCAAGTAACCAAAATCAATCAACGATGGATGTATAGGAAGTGGTGTGGGATGTAGGAAAGGCCAAAACTTACTGATACTATACTCACAACAAACATCTCCCAAAAAAATATTTTGAAAAGAAAAGAATTTATCCATCTATTCCAGTTGCAGAACAAGTCAGACACACAGTCACTCTGTCTCTCCCTGTTTTGCTTGCTTCACCTCTCAGGAAATGTTTCCTTTAACATTTGAGAAAAATCTCCTAACAAGGTAATTAGCAGACATATCACAAAGGGGTGGGAATCGCCAATGACCCTTCTCTGTCCCAAATTGCAATTGTATTGTGAAGTGTAATATTTTATGATATACTGAGTACTGTGATACTCAACATTGCTGTATACTGTGATTTTTAAGCTTTTCTTTACTGCAATTATATCCAAAATGAAAATGACTAAGTTCTATAAAATCTAAGTGTAAGAAATAAAAAATGTATGAAGAAAAAATATAATAAACAAAGAAAAAAATGGGAATAAGAAACATATGTCTGTATATTAATCATGTCCTTCCAGTTTTATTAAAAACAGGAGTAAACCTCATAGACTGATGTCCTGACGTAGCCAGTTAATGCAACCCGTTCTGCTGTGTTCAGCCTCTCTTTATCTTTCAGCTTTACTGCTCTGTAGAGCTTCAGTGCTGCAATGTCTGTGAAATAATGCAGAGACAGAGGCACACACCTGGGCTCCAATCAGCATGTAACAGCAGCCCCAGTTTTTTCTTAACATGGTGAGGCCCTTAGCCTTTGCATGTAAAGTACGTCATGCATTGCTCTATTTCCTCAGATCACTCAGAATTCAGAGGCAGCTTAGTCAGACTTTTAGAGTCAAGTATTGGCTGCTTTATCAGCAAGCTTAGCTTAGCATTAGCTTTGCTGAGAGCAGCATTCACTTGCCCTGGATGGTGCCAAGTGAGGTGAGTTGTAAATTTGTTAGTATTTTGTTCTCATGCGTCACTCTCTACAAACCCTATGTCCATCTCTGATGTCTCTTTCAAAGTCCAAAGAAAGTCTACACAGTAGATTGAAATGCCAACAGTGCATTCCTGCTCTCTCTCTTCTGTTCTGCAAAGTTTGTTAGCATTTGAATCAAAGAACCAACTCTAAAAAACATTTTGTGGTTTTGGACCCATATAGACACTTTAGAAGAGAACCAAAAGCTTTATTAAATGTTAGAAATTACTTTATCACAAAATATTGATACTTGCCAGCCGAAAATTGATACACTATCGCCATGCCAATATTAGATACTATGGTGTGTCGATTTTCTTTTCAGTACCCCTAATACCATAGCAAATAGATCGGGGTACTCTATTAACCAAGGGTTATTTTTTGACCAAATCCTGCTTCAGTAGAAAGAACAAGTCGGTGTAGTCTCCATAAACATTAGAGCACAGTCCTAGCAAGCTGAAGCCACACTCACTTCTTCAGGAGTATGGGCATGTAAAGCTAATGAAGATTTACACTGAAACAGCTTGTTCTGTGCAGGGCTGAAACAGAGGGGTTAATGGGCATGCAAAAATTTGATAACGGAGATGGTTTTTAGGCAAGAAACTTAAAAAAAAAATCTGTTCTAGTGACCAGTCTTGACTTGTTGAAAGGAAGTAAAAACGGGACCTTGACAGTAAAAAGAGGGATGGAACAGAGTCGTTAATGAGGACTGAAAGGGAGAATGATTCTTGTTTTATTCTGGCCCCGGACTGGGTTAAGATGGGACAATTTCTGTGTGAGTGGGATGAGGATAAATGAAAAGTGCTCCTGTGTCATCCTCTACTTGCAAGCAAAGTGGAGGGTCACAAAGCCAAAGACTGAACTTTATCCACACTTTGAGCACCCTTACCCACAGCTTTTCTTTTTAATTACTTAAGTGTCCATTATTTGATCCCTCTTATCTTCCTGCTGGAGCCTGAGCAGTGTTTTGCTTAATTGACAAAGTGATGTGAGAGCATTAGACAACAGAGCTACCACACACACTGAGCCAAAGCCCTGCCAACAATTATCTCTAAATACCTTTATAAATGGAGGGTACACGTAAGAGAGTGTGGTTCTGTTTGTGTGTTAAATTTGGGACGCACGAGCCTTGACCACATTCCAGCATAAGGTTTCAACTCACGCACTGGTCAGCCAAAACAACCGACCATTACTGGTCATTATACACCAGAACTCAGTTACCTCGTTACACGCACTCAGTGACTCACGCACAACCATGAGGTCTTCACATGTGCACTTGAACACGCACACACTCACCGCTGAAACAGTATCTAGTTCTGGCCCAGACCTGGTCGGGCTTTCCTTTCAGGTGTCTCCTTCCAAACATGGCCAGAGAGTCATGTGTGGGCATTTGTGTGTTTCATTTGTTTGGTTCTCACTATTAGTGGTGTACACACCCCTGTTTGTACTGATTTTGGGCTAATGTTCAATCAGTGTTTTGAATTTAGAGATGAGTGTTTATATAGTCTTCAAATAAGTCCAGACAGCAAGAAGAGCCAGAAACACTGAGTAAATTGTAAAAAGTATTTAAACCTACAAGTCCATAAATGCAGCCCGCCAGTCCATGAATAAAATACCTAAAGATGTATGTTCATAAAGCAAAGCTGCATTAGAACATTATACATATCAGTATTTCCAAAAAAAGTAGAGTCATAATTGGCTGCAATTGATTGTCCAAAAAGGAATGAAAATATAAATAAAATTAAAACATTTTCATAACCAGTAAATGTTTTGTTAAAAAAAGGAGTTAAAACTGAATTGAATTCTGTATTCAGCTCTATAGATTATACATTACTTATCCTATTTTAGTTAAACATACATAAATGTTGATAAAGTAACTTCTTATGAAACCTTTACAGCAAATTGAGAAGAGTTAAAAATGTTTGTGGTGCCAAATTTTCAGCAAGTCATCACAGCCAGGCACAAACCTCTTTTCTCTGAAATTACGACTTTTCAGGAAATTAAAAAAACAAATGTATTTTATCACCGAATCGTTTGATATTGTATTTTCCTGATGACAAATTATTTTTTGTACTTTAATGTTGCTATGGAAAAATGGAAGTTAACCAATAGCACTATTTTATGGAAAAAATGCAAATCATTTAAAAAAAAAATGGAGATAGGAGGTTAATTATACTCTGGATGGAGTCAAATCCCTGAAAATCTACTCTCAGTTCAAAAAGAGTTGATGTCAAATGCAAGGTATAAAAGATATGTTTCAGTGAGTCAAATCCATCAGTGTAGGATCTTTAACTCTGAACTTTTCACTCTGGACTCTGAGTAGAGTATATACACGTACTCAAAACAAACATGGTATCTTTATCTTTTCATCCCAACACTACATAGAAGTGTGGATCAATAGTCACACCTTTAGGTTTTACAAAGTTTTAAGTTTGAATACCAAAAACATTCAATAATTACACTTGATGAGAGTTAAATAACAAACTCTACAAAAAGAGTGAAAACAACACCCATACAGCCACTTAAGAAGTGGCACGACAAACTCTGACAGTGTTAATTTTTCTGTGCAGATGCTGACATGTACGCTCTTGTTTTCTTTAGTGCTCTTCAAATTGCAAGAATTTGGCCCTCTGGCCCTGAGGATAATTTTAATGTGTCCCTCTCGGTAACCAAAGTTGCCCATCCCTGACAGAGGGAGGCTGCTGTGACTGACAGATGAAGCGAGAGAGGAGTGAAGAATGGCCTGTCTCAAGAAAACCACAGACAGACAGACACTCATGAATTTACAAACACTAATGGTACTGGAGATGGAAACCTGACAGTCCAAGAAGCTTCATGGACACTGTGTTCACCAAGGTCAAACTCTGAACACCACAATTACATGATGCACTCAGCAAGCTTTACAAAAGGTATGTGAGTAGTATAAATAGAATTATAGACCAAATAGGTAACAATAATAGCCTGGACCTTTACATAAACCACCATGTAAGTACAGCCAGCCCTGAAAAATAGATCCCCCAAGTACCTGGTGTTGATCTTCTCTGTTACATGCAAAGGCTGGCAGAAATATGAGGGAGCAAATAGAGTCCAGAACCAGAGAGGATTTAAGGGAGTCGGTCTCCTACCTGATTATAATGACCTGGTTGTGTTTGGCATCCATCATTTTGGAATAAGCAGCGTTTGCTATGGCAAACAAGTGTCTGAAAGAGAAAGAGCAGTTGTGTTACAGTAGCATGAATCTACCAACGCAAACAAAAAGATTAAGATGGAGGCGCTGACTGACAACACCAATAAGTGAGGACTAATCAGACAAATTCAAGACTCAGCAGAAAAGTTTCAAGTTTTTATTATTTGATAATGTTCACTGCGAACAGAATAGATCCTTAGTTGGTGTTATAGAAATTCTTGGAACTGTGATGTCAGGTTTATAATGAAGATAAAGCCGTGATGTTACAGCAACTGGTATCACATCACTGAGCTACACTACATGTACACTACACTACTGCACTACATGTATTCGGTAATGATGAATATGAACTCCATTTTTCTCTCTGTCCTCTAGTTTTTACTGTGAAGACACTGAATTTCAGCAAATCAATCAGGGAACAATGACCACCATTTAAGACAATGCACTGAGGACAACAGAACATGCTTGTCATAGAGCCCAGCGAAGTCCCTTTACAACAGCTGATTTGATAGTGAGCCAAAAACAATGAGTTCATAGATTTGACCACAAATACATAAAAAATAGTTAAATTATTATGACTTTTTTGGCCAATTATTGACATTATTTATGCATGTGTTTCATAAAAAGAAAGTTTAAATCCACTTTGCGTGTTATATTAAAATAACAGGGGTCAGTGACAATTAAAAAGATGCTAAAACTACACACAGAGAAACTTTAGTACAGCAATCTAATTATAGATTAACACAAAATAACCAAGATACAGAGTTATTGTCACTACAGAGCTACATCCCTAAGCCCAGACTAACAAATGCTGAATTATAAATGTAACTTTAAGGCTCAGAAGTTTGTTTAGTCATTTTTTAATTCACATATTGACTTAGAATCAGCATTTCCTTTTAAGAAACACAATTTAAAATAAAATTGAAAATTACAAAACAAATATGTCTCTTTTCAAGTATAGCTTGTCCCTTTTTCTTCCCACAGATTTCAGATTTCTGCCACTAAGTGACTGGAATTTCACGTCTTGTGCTAATATTGTGGCATTTTTGCATACTGTCTATATAGTAATTATATGGTTTCAAGAAAGATAAGTCAACTGGGTACCACAGGACTACACAGAGACCCCCTGCTCAATAAATGTGGCCTCAAAGTCCATTTCAGATTTTGAGAAAAAAGTCAAAATTTAAACGTAAGAAACAAGACAAAAGTTTGGCAAGGAAACAGAAAACAAGAGAGCAGTTTTTACAGTCTGGTAAATCTTCAGTAATTTGTTGGTATTTTTTCATTTCAACTATCTTATGACGCATAACAAAAGCATTCAAAAAAAGAAACACAAGTACAGTTTATATAAAAAATGTCTGCATATATAGGTACATTACAGCAAATAATGAAGTTAAATGGCTTTATTTCTGTGTTAAACTCATTGAATAAGCTTTACTCTTTGCACTAAATTCTAAGGACAGCTATATATTTGTTATTTTGGTAAAATTTAAGCTAATAACAACTATCCTATTAAAATGCACAATACTTTTTAAAAATGTTTCCCTTGGTCCCCATTTCTAACCGATATTGCTCTGATGGACTGCCTACTGGATTTATAAATGAAACTGTCAAATTATTTCAAGGAAGCTGATAGTGCACTAATTTTTCATTCTCCCCGGTGAGAATATGACTTACGGAGGGTTCTCCCCTAGAGCACACCCCTTGTAGAGCAGCACCATGTCCGTCCCATAGATGTTGTACATCTTGTAGGGGTTCACAGACACCAGGATGCTCCCTATATATGTCTGTAACATTCAATAAATGAAGAAGAATATGGAGACAGGAAAAATAAGTCAAGCATAATAAAAACTTGGTCAACTTCATGAAGAAAGCAGTATTTGTCTTTAAGATATTTTCAGTGGTTTTGTGTTGTCTGCAGTATGTTTTTTGAGACTGCGGCTCAGATACTTGCATAAATAAGCTGCCTCTCAGATCTCCTCCTCAGGTTCAGCAGAACAGCCCCTTCATGCATCTCCCTGGAATGAGCAACATTCATAAATATTCAATGACAGAAGTACAAGTGCATTTTCAACCATACAATCACTTGTTTTTTCCCTCCTGTTCTACAATTCAGGCTTAAATTCTGTCCACCTGTGCAAACATCACTGTGAAAAAGCTGATCACATCACCTCTTTACACTTACTGTAACGTGAACTGCATTTTTTTTTACTTTTTAATCATTACACAGCAAATAAAAGCACACTTTGAATTCATAAAGAAAGCAGAGTCACTTTGAGCACTTCTTTACTTACTCTAGCTGCGTCATATCCTCGACTCCATCTTCCATGCGTTGCTCCCGTTGAGCAACAGTGGGCAAACTCCTGATCGAGTACATCTGAAATATAACCACATCTGAAATATAACCACATCTGAAATATAACCACACATCAGGGAATGGGATTTCAGACATGGACATTGGTTGTACAATTGCAATGATCAAGTTCAAGCATGGAAGTGACCATATTTTGTCTTACATTTTGGTTCATATATTAGATTTGATGACTGCTAAAGTCACATTCACAATCACTTGTGTGAAAAAAAGTTTTTACACACTGAAGCCCTCATATCTACTCTATTCTTACTCTGTTAAAGATGCTCTGTTGGAGCTCCTGTCATTTAAAGACCCCTTTCCTCACATGGGCCCAGTCTGCTCTGACATGTTGACCTATCTACTCCATGGTACTTTGGTTTAGCATGTTTTTTCTCCAGTCTATGCTCTGCAATTGGCTTGACAACCCAAGTCAGTGGGTCTGGACTACTGCCATAACAGATGTAGGACATCTCACTGGTACAGGGGCATTCACACATCTACATTTAGTATCTAACACTAACCAGCATTGAGTAATCCTTAAAATTTCTGTGAAAATACATTCCCAGGGTTAATTTTGCTGTATTCAACACAAGTTGCTGTTTCTAAAGGAGAGAGAAACATTGTGCTGGTAGAGTATAACATTTTCTGACAGCCCTCTGACTTATTGTAGTAGGATTTTAAATGTTCGCCAATGTAGAAGTAATGCATGGGTAGCGCGCTCAACTGAGGGGAACTTTGGCCTGATGTAGCTTGGTGCTGCCAAACACTGAATGAACATATTGTGACATTATTTGATGAACAGCAGATAAAGTGGATGTAGATGCCATTTCACTGCGTGCAGCTGGTCTTAGCATTCTGATACCATGTCAAGAGTATGAAGGACATTTGTCCCCTAAAGGACGTCTCAAGTCAAATAGCAGGAGTCCAGTCCTGAGGGGAAGGAGCTGGACCTGACAGAGCTAATGTTCTTTGAACAAAGGGTGGGCATGCCCCAGTGTTTATCAACAGAGAGGGTAATGAAGGCAAGCAGAGGTCAACTCTTGCTGGCATTTACAAGTGTGTTGGATCAAACGTTGGAAATGGAGGCCCATGCAGTATTGCCAAAAGCTGTAGTACCTTGAGTGTCCACTTAAGGCAGGCTGCAGGAACCTTAATGATCATTATTATTATTTTTTTGTATTGGGGATTTATTGAGGAATTGTGGTTTTCGAAATGCAGCATCCCTATTGGTCAGATGGACTTAAGTCCCACCTCAACACAGCCTCTCTGTGAAAAGATGGCGCTACAGTTTGGTTAAGATGACATACAGTATTCCAACATCCATTAGAGCGTTTCAAAGGCTCCTATGTTATTCAAACAGCTGACATCCCATGGCTTGTCCAATTCTTTTATAGTCCAAAATTTCAACCCAATTTGGCTCCAAGTGAAGGACAGAAAGCACTGTCTGTACATAGGGATGGATTTTGATGAGATATTTTTGAAGCATAAATATTATCAATGCTATGTATCAATGTAATTCTTCGTTGATTCTCTTTTCAATCTCTGGGGATAGTTAACAGTGTCAACAGCGTCGGGCAGTGTTTTGCTCCACTTTTACATGTTTTGATGATAGTTTGTTCTACATCATGGCTTGCGTGTTTTACTTTACACTGAAGTGGCAGAAGTAGCACCAGCCTGCTATATTAGCTGGTTGGCCCACAATGAATTTGATTGATGGAACAATCATCCAATCACCTGCTAGATTTGCTTTTAAAAGGTTTGGGCTCTTTCCCAGATGTAAATTGAACATGTCCATCTGGTGTGTCAGGTTACACATGCTTTGCTGGGTCCAAATAATGCATATTAAAAAAGACAACATACTGTTCTCCCTCAAATTTTGAGATCTGTCTAAGGATGAACAGTATGGCTCAAAATGTCACTTGTTGAATACCAATCCTTTTAAGGGGGCTTTTTTGGTGTGAGGATCTCCATGATGAATCACACAACTACAGGCATTGCGCACTTTACTGTTAGCATCATACTATGTGAAATTAATCTACACTTAATAATAATAATAATAATGCATCAAATTTTTATAGCGATTCAAAGATGCTTTACAGAGGATAACAACAAAACAAAAAACCTATGAGTGGTTAGGGGTCATATGTATTTAAGACTGCGTCTGTTTTCTATCCACCAACATTACTTCCTCAATTCCTTTATTTGTACTGATCATCTCTTAGGGGCATGACATCACTGTTTTGTAAGACATGTAGAACTAAGAACGAGCTGATAGGGATGTTGTTTGGCATAAAGGCATTTTTTTATAGTTTGAATAGATTCTTTACCAGAATTAATGAAGAAGTTCCCTTCCATATCTGAACTGCACCAATTCTTGTGCAAGGCTTGCTCATCTGGTAAATATAATTTTAGGTTCCAAGGACTTTTCTTTTCAATACTGTGGTTCTGAAAACAGCAAAACTGACAGATTTTTACTACAATGGTCTAGATTTCTGTATTGTGAAATCCAAATGAATATATTCTTAGTTGATTGGATTAAACAACCATTATACTTTTACCTTTTCAGTCAGGGGCATGTCCAAACATAGCATTTGCAACTGCAGTGTTGATTCATAAAGACAAATTGTTCGGTAGGAACTTAATCTTTGTGTTGTCTTGTTGTGTGAGTCCTGTATTGACCAACTTTACCTTGTCAAACCACTGCCCACGTGGTTCCCCCTCCCTGCTGAGATTCCACTCCCCTGGTTCATGCTCCCCTTGTCCTTGCCCCATCGACAAGCTGTGTGGCTCCAGCAGCTCCCCATCTCTATACATGGACCACTTATTGAGGTTCTGCACAGTGCCATGAGGCAGAACTCTCTCTGCACCCCACACATCTCCATCTTGCTGCAGTCCCATGCCTTCAACTCCAGGGCCCTGTGCCCAGTGCTGCTCTGGTCCAGCCCCCTGGACCTGGGGTGACACAACGGCGTATGAAGGTAGGCGGAAGGAGGCTCCCCGGATGTTAACATTCTTGAGGGCACCAGAGAGATTAAGTGAGCGTGGTTCTGGGGCACCTGGCCTCATCAAAATATTGCTATTGGGAAGACGGTAGTTTGCCCCACGAAGGTTTGGGTTTTTTGATAAAGCATTTGATAAGTCAAGTGTTCTGGGTGCTGAGGCAGGCTGGGGACGAGTCATTAGAGCACCATCTGGTAAACGGTAGGTGGCAGAACGTAGGTTCTGGTTGCGGAGAGCATTAGAAAGGTCCAGGGAACGTGGCTCAGATGTATTAGCAGAACCAGGTTGCCTCAATAAAGATGTGCTTGGAAGTTTGTAAGAGGCACCACGGAGGCTTGTGTTAAGCATGGCACCAGAGAGGAGAGGGCCAGAGGAGGCGGAGGTGGAAGCTTGGGTTTGATTTTTTGAAAACAATAATGATCCTCCTGGGAGCTGAAACTTTGCCTTACGCAGGTTAGCATTCAACAGGGCACTTGATAGACCTGGGGAGGAAACTGCACTCTCAGCATCCTGTGTCTCCTCTCTGGGATGTGCTAGAAATGAGCCATCTGGTAGCCGGTAAGAGGCCTTACGAACATTAGCATTGAGGAGAGCAGAGGAGAGCATTGAAGAGGAAGGGGTGACAGGCTCTGGTTGTGGCTCATTTCTGGTAATCAAAGTCCCATCTGGCAGCCTGTATGTTGCTTTACGCAGATTTTGGTTCAACAATGCAGAGGAAAGCATAGGTGAAGAAGAGGAGGGTGCAGGGGCTTGTGTCCTGGTTACAAGAGAACCATCAGGCAAACGATAAGAGGCTTGTCGCAAACTAGTATTGAGCAAGGCAGATGATAGCATAGATGATGAAAGGGGGGACTGACTAGAGGAAGGCTCAGCTGGTTCAGTTCTGGTTATAAATGAGCCATCGGGGAGTTGATAGGTGGCCTGGCGAAGACTTGGATTTTGCAGGGCATTTGAAAGCATAGAGGGTGAGACCCTGCCATCACCATGAGGAGTAGTCTGGGGCTCCACAGGTCCCCTGGACATTGTAAAAGTACCACCTGGGAGCCTTAACATTGACCCCTGGATCTGGGAAGTATGCAATCCACCAGAGAGAAATGGAGAAAAACCTCCTACTGTTCCTTGTTGAGGTATGATAGTATGGGGGGCAGGAGACATGGGGGTTAGGTGCTGCTGAAGGGGTGATGTAAAGGAAGCATTGCGTAACTGGGAGTTAAGTATAGCTGATGACAAGTGAGGGGTGGAGGGGACAGGAGGAGGTGAAAGGACTGTTGTATAAAGGTTGGCATTGCGTTGTAGAGGGAATGAGTAGGAAGCACTGCCCAGGTGGGCATTCTGCTGTAAAGCATTAGATAGACCAGGAGTTGCATATTGGTTCACCTCCTGGTTCACCAGTCCATCTGCTGATAGCTCCCCAGGCCAACCAGGTATGGGAGAAGGGCTTCTCTGTGCAGCTGAAGGAATGCTTGCATCCTGAATATATGGATTATGGGGCATGTTTCCCGGGAAAGGTGATGAGACTCCATACTGTGTTTGAGGGGAGGATGGCCTCTGTGTGGGGAAAGAGTTAACAAAGGGACCACCTACAATTTGGGGGTTTGGTAAAGCATTTGTGAGCATTGGGGTTGGACCTGGATCAGTCATTGTGTAATCATATTGGGTGACACTATGAGCTGGTGGGAAAGTGCCAAAAGGAAGACTTGGGTGACCCGCGGGCTGAAAAGATAGACCCTGAGGACTAATTGCCCTGTTGGGCAGAGGAGAGGGTGGATGAGATAACTGATGCATGGGAGATGCTGAACGGGAGAGAAGAGGAGATGAACGATGCAGTGGTTGTGGAGATGGAGGTCTGCTCTGCAGCCTCCGCACCGATGGCTGGGGAGAAACAGGGCCATGCTGCTTTAAAGAGAGCTGTGGAGAGACAGGGGGAACTGGAGGAGGTGCTCTGAATGACTGCCTGGATTGAAGAGAGGGCTGGTGTCTGGGCATGCGCACAAGTGGTTGCCCCCTACCTACTGGTCTATGAAAGCCTCCTGGGGAAGCACCAATTCGCTGTGATTCCCTTAACCCTGTGGGTCTAGAGCCTGTCCTGGCTAGCATGGGTCTTCCATCTACACCTCCTGCCTGACCTAATGGAGGGGACGGGCCACTATGGATGGAGGATCTAAATGGGGCTACATGCTGAGTGACAGGAGGTACATGTCTACTGCGTCTCTGTGCATAAGGATTTGCTGGGGAGGGTTTTACTGTCCCCATTGGAACATGACTTCGACCCCCAAGTCCACCTCTCAGCCTGCGAGTAGAAGATCGAGACGGCAGAGGGCGACTTGACATACGTGATGGGGAAGGTGAGGGAGGTCGATGAGGGGAGGTGGGGCGAAAGGTTTGGTGTGGAGACTGAGGTCTCTCATGCAATGGGGGACTCCGTCTTTGTGGGAATGAATTGGGAGGAGAGGGTGAACTTCTCATCATTGATCCTTGTTTTCTACCTCTGAGTAAATGTGGTCGTGTAGACGGGAGCGGAACTGCATCTGGAGGAGGCTGCTGCCTGAAAGAGAGTCTCGGGGAAGGAGGTGGGCTTGCTCTCCTTCTCATTGATCCCTGAGGGGAAGCTAAGGGGCTTGCAAGAGGGGACTGGGGTCGGGCAGATGATGGACCTCTGTGCAACCCAGCTCCCCTCCTTCCCCTCATAAGAGGTGGTTGAGTTCTCACTGACTCCCCTCTCCTATTCTGTGGTGGAGAATAGGGTGGGCTGGGTGGTCTCTGCCTTTCAAGTGGGAAAATTTTTCTTTTGGAGGCCTGATGAGAGAGGCCTCTCCTCTGTAGGCGAGGAGAAACGTAGGGGTCTGGCTGGAAGCCTGCCTGGATGTCTGGGTGATGTGGTGTAAAGCGAGGTGAATGAAGTCCTCTTGCTGATGCTGGCCTTGGTGACAGTAGTGGAGATGGATGTGGACTCATGCGTCTTACTGGCCTTGGTGAAGCAAGAGGTGAATGCAATGGTGAATGCAATGGTGAGTGCAATGGTGCCTGCATCAGTGGAGGCATCTGTGGCTGCATTGGTATGGCCATTGGTGACATTTGCCCTGCCTGAAATATTTGTGGATCTTGAAGAAGTGGCGGTTGGTATATTTGGGAAGCCATTTGTAATGGAGAGGAGGGCTGTGCGAAGTGACTGGGAAAAACAGAAGGAGGTGGGTGGGTAGGCGAAGGAGGAAAGTGGTGCTCCTGTTGAAAGATCATGGCTGTTGGAGAAGGGACTTGTCCCGAGAGGTTCAGGCCTTGTTGTAGGGTCATGGCATTTGGATAGATAGACTGTGCAGGGAAGCCTGTTGGAAGGGGCTGCTCGAATGGTATATCTGAAACAATTTCCATGTTATTTAATGCAAGAGTTGGGGAGCGGGGAGGAATTACAGGGGATGAAGGATGGGAGAAAGGAGATGGGGGAGGAGGCAGGGTTTCCACCTCAAGCCTCTCTTTTCCAAATAGTCTGACCTGGGGCCTGGGGACTCTAAACTGGCCTACAGGAAATGGTTCGGTGAGAGGGTGGGGAAATTGCTCCTGCACTGCCTCTGCAATTTCCGGCACAACACCCATAAAGACTCGTTGTTGATAGGGGTTATAAATAGAAGCAGAATTGGTATATGTCAGCATTGGGTTGTTATATAGCCCTGACACATCATAACCAGCGCCCATTGTCCCATATGGTTCTGTTGTTCCATAATTATAACCCATATGTTGGTTAAAATAATCACCATACAGCATAGGATCATAGGGTTCATAAAAACTATCCATGGTATCATTGTAATACCCATATGGCTCTGGTTCCAGCGCATACAGCATTCCATCTTCACCATAGTAATACTCCACTTCTTCATTGTAAAGGTAATTTTCATATTCATCATCATAATAGTCATAGGGGTGACTGTAGTATTCCATGTCATCATAATAGTCCAATTCATCATCATAATAGAAGTTGCCCTCATCATCATAATAACCATACTCATCTTCCCATTCCTCATCATCATAGTAGTCCATTTCCTCTCCATAGGGGTCGTACATGGCGTGGTGTCTTGGGAAGTCTCTTGGTCCCCACCTGTCATTGTAATCTTCTTCATATCTGTATTCATCATCGTAATAATCATACGCTTCATTGTAATAATGAGTTTGTCTCCCTCTAGGGTCCCTATTAGCAAATGACAGACGCTTCCGTTGACGTCCTCCTGCTCTTGCCCCCAGCCGACTTTGGCCTTTAGAAGTCAGGAACTTCCCCGTCAACCAGTTAGAAGCTGCAGCTATCCTTCCCAACATCCAACCTCTGGTCTTAAACCCAGATCCTGTTTTCTTTTTCCCAAACATACCTTTAAATTTTCCCCCAAGTCCCTTAGCTTCTGCTGCCATCTTCCCTTTGTCCCCTAATCCGGATAGATTTATAGTCTTAGCAGCTGGTTTAGTTTCTTTTGAGGTGTCATCTTTTTTATTAAACATGCTAAAGCCAGAAAGACCGGGCTTTTTATCTGCTTGTTTACCTCCAAATCCTGCAAAAAGCTTGCTATTGCCCAAAAGTGGTTTGCCATCAGCAGGGGGCTTCTTTTTCTTGGAGAGTCGAAGGAAAAGGCGAGAGGTGCTTTTAAGGTTTCTCTTTGGTTTTGCTTTTTCTGTCTGTTTAGAGGGCATACTAAAAGGAGAGGACTTCCCTGCGATACCTGAGAGAGCTTTTGAGGCTCCTTTGAGTTGAGACCTGGCATCTAATGTCTTTACTGCTTTTGCTGCACCTGCGCTCCTTTTCTGTCCTTCTGCAGCAAAACCCATCATTGCCTTGGATGCTCCTTTAATATTGACATCACTCATCTTTTTCAGATTGACTGCACCCATCCCTTTCCTCACCTGAGGCCCCTTTGTTTCCTCCTCTTCATCAGACAAAGCTGCTTTTTTAGGAGGCTTTAAACCTTTCATAGCCATGGCCTTTGATGCACCTTTCAGTGCAGCTTTACCTTTTCCTTTATCCTTCTTGGCCACCACCTCTTCTTCACTGGCATCACCCTCAGTCTGCACCTCTTCTTCTTCCTCCTCTGATCCTTCCTCTGACTCACTAACGGGTTTCTTTCCCTTTCCCTTCTTCCCATCATCCTTTCCTTTCCCCTTGGCCTCCTCTTTCTTCCCTCCTTTCTTGTCATCTTTGCCTCCTTTCTTATCATCCTTGCCTCCTTTCTTAGGCTCCTCTGGCTTGCCTTTCTTGGCAGCTGATTTTGAGTCACCCTTTTTAGGTGGCATGATGTCTCCTTATTCAAATCATTTGAAACAAAGCGAACAAGAAGAAGTTTCCAAATGAGTCAACACAGATGTGTGCCCTTGAGAAAAGTCCAAGTGACATCCTCTCATTCTCAACTCCTTCAACATCTTCTCTCCTTTTTCCTCCATCTGATCCGTCCCTGTGACAGCCCAGAAACACAAACGGTGGCACACTGTGTTCCACGTCAGTTGTTCTATAATGCAGACTGAGACAAACAGAAACCACAGTCCTTGCAAATACGATCTAGTAACGGAGTAAGAATCTCTGCCATCAGTGTTCACTTTCATTACAGGACATCTTTAAGCACTGAATAAAGCACTGTTAGCTGAGTTTGTTAAAAAAGAAACTTATCAAGGATTGTTGGATTTTAAAAGGTATTGCTTTCCAAACTGATAATTGAAATATCTCAGTTTTACCCATCTCTTGTTTGCTTCTGAAGTTTATCCTCCATGGCAAGTAATCACAGACTCCTCAGCTTGTTCCTGTTTCTTCACAGGGTCATCCAACAAATGAATTACCTTTTCAAAGGGAAAGAGTCCGTACAGTTCTTCCTTTTGTTAGTGCGTCCTTTGAGTACTATGGCAAATCCTCATCCTGGATACAAACTTTGGCAGGCCCCCCCCAACGAGGGAAGCCAATGTGCATGCGCGTCCGTGTGAGACTCGGCCTTTAGGGATGTCCTCCTCTTTGTCCAAGCGTAAGACTGTATGTGTGTTGCATTTGTGGTTGTATCCTCCCACGTCCACGTCAGCTTGCCTTTGTGACCTCCTGCCACTCTCTGCATCTCTATCTGGTTACGTCTGTTTCAGATGTCCACTGTTTGCCTCTCCTTGAGTCCCTGACATATCACCATTACATCTGCACTCACATATGAGCATCTGTGTTATAAGTAGATGTGTATCATAACGACTGTATTGCTAGTTTTAGATGCAAAGGGCATCTTTATGCACTGGCTGTAGTGCCACGGGGTAACCCTATCTGCAGGCTCGCTCCTGTATGAATAATGCAGGCTGGCTGAGCTGTTGCTAAACTGTGTCTGAGAGGCAAAGCCATGCAGAGCCAAAACCCACATGGACCGTGACTGAGAGTGATGCATGCAAAAATTTCCACATAGGCGTTCAAACAGTACAAGCCTGGAGGAGACTGGAGGAGTGTATTATACATCCTGTCCAATGACAGTTGAGATGATCGCTAGCCACCAGTGACCCCCAAATTGCATAAGCATCATAGAAAATGGATAGATGAATGAATGCAGCAGGCAATTCTCAGATCGACTATTAATTAAACAATAAATTAAGCAGGAATGCATCACACACAACTACACAGCTATTGACGGTAATTGTTCATACCTAAAATAAAGAATCATTTTAAACACTATCTGCACATATAAGTCACCCTCATAATGAATTGGCAGCCATAAAAATGCCGATTTTAGAGCAGATTTAGAGTTTATTAAGAAGAAAATCAGAGGATTTTGTGATTTCGTTATTTTGCACTCCCAAGATCCTTCAAATGCTTACTCTGTCTGATGGTGGTGAAGTTGTCTCTAAGGCCACGTTCACAGTGCAGGAAAAAAAGTTGCCCAAATCAGACTTTCACGCCTATATGTGGCCCATATCTGATCTTTTAATGACAGTCTGAATGGCACGTATTCAATTTTTTTTTCAAATCAGCTCAGACCAATTTCATATGTGGTTCTACATTGGATATATTTCCAATGTTTTACAAATGTGACCTGAATCTGATCATGTCACAAATGAACAAATCTGCATCCTAGGAGGTGGGAATTGGGCAAGATTCAATGTAAAACAATTATAGATGAACTCTGTCAGTGAAGCCCCTCACATCACAATCCCACCACTCCTGGCTCAGAATCCACATCCACACAGACCACTGTACAGAGGTAGCAGCCACTGCTCCACAAAAGGCCATCATCAAAATGTGTGCCTCTTTTTTTCTGTGTTCTTCTTATTCTTATCACTGTGTCATAATTTTGTCAGCACCAATTGCACACTGACATGTGTAGCATCCATAGTTGATTTCATAAACACTGCGTGGTGCATGAAACATCACGTCTTCGTTTGCACATGTGAGTCCGTCAGGGCCATAGATGGTTCATACGAAAGTCTGATGTCACATTTAAATTTAATGTAAATAACAACACAAATAATGAATTTAAACAAAAAAAAATCAGAATTGAGCTTTAAGACCTGCAGTGTGAACACAGCCTAAGAATCATCTTTAGAACCTTCTTCAGTGAGTAAGATTTTTACCTTCGATTGGCAGGTTATGTTTTTGCTGGCATTTATTAGCTTGTTAGATTGTTGACTGAACAACTTAAAAAATTATGAACTGAATTTGACAACATTTTCAGGATAGGTTAGAAATGGGCCATGGACTAAATCATAAGGTTTTGGTGGTGATCTGAATCTGGAAGTGGATCCAGCAATTTTCTCAAAGGATTTGTTAATGTGGCATGACAAGGCAGTTTTCCACATTTTCACTAACTTAATAAGTTCTCAGTGGATTTGGATAAAATTTTCAGGGAATGTTGGTCGTGGTACAGGGGACAAATGATATGATTTTGGTGGTGATCAAAATCTGGATGTGGATCCAGGTATTTTATAAGAATATGTTGACTGTGCAAGATTGGGTAGATTGGTAGTTTTCCACTTTTTTTTAAAACACTTCCAACAGGAAACAGGCACACAAAGGAACTTGAAGCTGGATATGACTTAGAGGAAGTCTGTGCTTTCAGAGCACTTCTAGTTTATCAATTTCCACAATAAAGTGGCTAAAATAGAGGGTTGCGTGATAAATCAAAGAAAAAAAGAAAGAAAAAAGTATCACAACACTTTCATGCAGTCCGATAAGAGTTTAGCTAACTATAACCTAATTCTCTGATCAGCATAAATTATTGTTTTCAGTATTCAATATTCAGTATCAGTAATGGCCAGTACTGGCCCTTTTTTAAACATTGACCATTGGAAATTAAAGTGGATGGACAGATATCAGTTTCTGATGTTGCTGATGTTTATTTGTTGTGTCATACTGATATAATGCTAACATATGGCACAGCAAACTGCTGATTCAGAGAGCATTGTTTTTCTAGAGTAGAAAAAATTACCTGTTGGACAAGCTGTGCTCTCTTTTTATGTTTTTGAACCAGAGAGACTAGGAGGTAATCTGAAAATATCAGTAATAGCATTGTTACTTGTTAAAACGATCATTTTAAAAGTTAGAATCACCTTGGTTTTTTCACAACTTGTTCATCTATAATAAAAAAATAAACTTTATTTAAGGTACGTCTGTTGATTCTGCTCCATACTGTGCAAATGTATGAGCACATATATTGATATTTATGGCCATGATCTAAATATCACAAGATATTTCAATATCTGACAATACTGATGTTTAAGATATCATCTTCATATACCAATACACAGCAAATTAAGAAGCATGAACATTTTGGTGCCCGTATCATTTTCTTGAGTGCAGTGTTTAATTATACTCTGGGGAGTGTAAAATCTCTGAAAATTTACTCTCTTAAAAGTTGGAGTTAAAAATAGGAAAATTAGGTGTCAATTACTAAAATATGTAGGCGTCACTACAGCATCTTTGTATCTGAACTAGTCAATCTGAGCTCTGAACCTGGAATTAACACTTCTAGTGTCAAATAATCCCACCATTGATCAGTTTCTATATGCACTGGAACATTCCATGAACTGTTTAAGAAGATCTATCACAACCACACACTGTATCAGTATTTCATCAAAATTTTCTAGTAAATATAAAATAATTAATTCTAGCATTATATTATATTATAGCATTTAGCATTAGCCTTGCAGTGTTGATTTGGAGGTGACACTTTAGTAGTTATAATAGATACTCAGTAGAGCACATTGCTAAAGGTCACACTGAAAAGTGTTACCAAGTGTTAAATTTTAACTCCAAAAAGAGTTGAATCAACTCTCTGTGGTGTGGAGCCATAAAGACACTTTAAGACTGGTAATATTAACTCTGGTAGTGTTAATTAGATATATGCTGATTTTGCTCAACCCGACTATAGACCAAACATGTGTTAACGTCTGTCTGCCTTGCCAGTACACATGTTTGTGACATCAGCTTACAAGGGAAAATATGAACACTGGTATTAAATAAATGTCTGATAAAAACCTGCTGATGATGGTCTTATGTCAGCCCACTGATGATGATGGTCTGATGTTAATTCATTGATGATGGGCTGATATTCCAGGAGGTCATCTCAGTGGCAATTATGAATGTTTTATGACTGGCCTGTGTTCTGCCTACGCAGCATGGATAAAACATTAATCGCAGGCTGCTCTAAATATATCACAAAGGGTCAACCTCACTGTGGCCAGCTCGCCAACCAATGTATTATACATATGGGTTAGTGTCAGGGGTTAACAGTCAGACACCAAAGCCATAACAGAGAATAGAGCCAGAATGGGTAGTTAAGCTTGTTTTTATACAGGAAAAAACTAATGAAATAATCACAGGAAATATGCTTACCTACATGGAAACACTGATCTTATTCTTTTAATGTGAGATCTTGATTGCTTCTCTAATCTTAAATTGGCAAACCTTCAAGTTGTCCTCATGCTAGCTGCGGCTGAAAGAACTAATAGTCTTGACCCACGATAAGATCTGAGCAGAAATCTGTATCATGTATCCTCAGGGGCAGTGACCATGACAAAACTCTAAAATGTCTGCACACTGCACAGCAATAACAACAACAGCAGCAGTCCATGGTATCAGCTAACGAAGTGAGATAAAGGGAAACAGACAGAAAGTGGGCACAGAGGAAAGTTTAAAAGTTCACTATCCTGGATTCACTGACAAACACGGGTGCACGCACATATATGCACAGAGAGTGAAGGCTGTTGTTCGGTAAACAGGTAGAAAGAAACAAAACCAGATCTTATATGTGTGATATGTATCTGCTGTCTGGCTGATTTGGTCTGCGGGCTGAATGAACAGGTAATGAATAGAGAGCAGATGACAGAGATGGAGGATGCAGAGAAAGAGGAGAGGGAGTCCTGCAAAGTTAAAGAAGGGAAGGAGACAGAGGCTTATCAACAAACTACTGATTAATGAACAGCAGATTACAAACCAAATAACAATGAAGTTGCGACGTTGAGTAAAGCGTATATAAAAACAGAAAACAAGGATTTGCTAATTATTTTTGAACTGTACTAAATGAATAAACTGAAGGCAAGATATTTAATGTTCAAGCTGATAAACTGATTAACCTCTTTGAAAATATTCTATCACTTTCAATTTGATGCCTGCAAAATATTCCAAAACAGCTGTGACAAGAGGAAGAAAAGAGAAAAAAAACTTGTGTGAAACATTTCACTGGTGAACAAGTTAATAAGAAAAAGATGAGTGTCATAATTGAATATCAAAGGAGTATCCCAGAAAGGCTCAGACATTCATAAGCAAGAATGGGACGCTTCTCATCGTACAATTGCAAGGAATTTATGGATTTCATCATCTACAGTCAATCACATCATCAAAAGATTCAGAGAGTCTGGTAAAACCTCTGTACGTAAGTGGCAAGGCCAAAAACAACATTGAATGCCCATGACCTTTGATCCCTCAGGCAGCAATGCATTAAAAACCGGCATCATTCAGTAAAGGATGATACCTTGTGGGCTCAGGAACACTTCAAAAAACCACTGCCATTTAACACAGTTCATCTCTACATCTACAAGTGCAAGTTAAAACTCCACCATGCAAAGAGAAAGCCATAAATCAATAAACCCAGATATACCAATGGCCTCTGGCCTGAGCTCATCTGAGATGAACTGACACAAAGTGGAAAAGTGTGCTGTGGTCTGATGAGTCCACATTGCAAAGTTTTTTGGGAAATCATGGAAGTTGTGTTCTATGGGCTAAAGAGCGAAAGGACCGTCCAGATTGTTTTCAGTGCAAATTTCAAAAGCCAGCATCTGTGATGGTACACGGGATTGTTAGTGCCCATGGCATGGGTAACTTGTACATCTGTCAAGGCACCATTAATGCTGAAAGGTAGATACAGGTTTTGGAGCAACATATACTGCAATTCAAGTGATGTCTGTTTCAGGGACGTCCCTACTTATTTCAGCAAGACAATGTAAGGCCACATTCTGTACGTGTTACAAAAATGAGGTTTTGTTGTGAAAGAGCTCAGGTACTAGCCTGGCCTGCCTGCGGTCCAGACCTATCTCCCACTGAGAAAGTGTGGTGCATTATGAAGTGCAAAATACAACAACACAAAGGCCCAGGACTGTGGAGCAACTGAAGTCGTACATCAAGCAAACTGGGAAAGAATTACACCCACAAAGCTTCAGTAGTTTTTATATAGAAGTTTATTAGTTTTAACATTAAATATTTTGCCTTTTTAGTGGATTTTAGTGAATATAGGTCAAAAAGGATTTGCTAATCATTGTATTCTGTTTTTATTTGTTTTACACAATGCCCCAACTTCATTGGAATTGGGGTTTTTACATTTGCGAAGAGAAGACCAAGAACAGAAAACAGGAGGACTAACAGGATGTGAAAACAAAAAGGATGGACTATTGCACCAAATATCTCTTAAAAGAAATAAATAATGAACTAGTGAAATATTGAAGTAAGGTGGCAGTTTGGCAGAACAGAAGATGCAGAGAGATGGAGGCATGACAGAGAGAGTGATAGATGAAGAAAGTCTCTTCTCCTACGTGCCAGTCAATGACAACATGCTTTCATCAAATGCACTCAACGACACAAGACTAATAAAGGAGATCACCTGAGCATAGCAGAGCCAACAGGCTCATTTAATGCATCTGAGCTGGCACACACACGGACACAAAAACACACCCACACACAAGCAGGTATGCCTCATAATGAAATTGCATGCAAACGCTGAATGCAGGATCTCAGTTCACAGCTCAAAGAGCTTTACTGGCATGAACGTGGGGCATTATTGCCAAAGCATTTCATTAAAATGAACAATAATGATAAATAAAATTTAAAAAAAAAATCAAAATAAAAGGGAAATATTTAGTTACATTGATAAAATGAGTAATACTATGTTATAAAAGGTTAAAAGAAAGTTAAGGTTTATGTTTAAATATATATTAAAAAACTTGATTATATAAATGTAAAGAAATGTGTGTGCTATGGTTGTGTGTGTTCTGGTTGCACTGGTTGTTCTCAGGCCCTCAAACACTGTAACATATTTGACCACAATAATCTCACAATTCTGCTTGGGTCCCAGTTAAGATGGGACTATTTTCTGAATATTGCTTGAATGTTGTGGTGGTGCTCTGTCTCTACCTGTTGGGTGTCACAGTGGCGAAAGAGTCTGTCTTCTGGGAGCCAGCTCTTTTTGTGACAACCTGTCTGCATCGCTAACACATGGCCACTGAGTCTTTACCTCATTAGGACTTCTCTTAGTGAAGAATCTTTCTGCATTTGGTCTAATTTGAGGGGGTTTTGAGTCCTTAGTTTGGTTCTGGTTGTATCCGGTGGCTGCTGTGGACTTCTCCAGGCCTGTTTGTGTGATTTGGGTGAAGCCTTTGGATCTTATGTGTATAAAATGGTTTTTAATAAAGATGATCAAAAATGATGATGTTTAGTGTCCCTGACAAACTCTGTAGTCCCGGATAGCAACTTCTCAGGAACCTTCCTTTACAAGCCACAACAATGCTTTTAAATGGCATTTAAATATATGTTATAGAAAAAATTTTACAAGCCTAAGAAGCTTGAGTTTACCATGGACCTTAGTTCAGGCACTTAATCAAACATCAGTTTGAAAAGCCAATAGACTTTAAAACAATGGAACTGGAATGGCTAAAATGCTAATTCCTTTCTGTATTTTAGGACACATTACTGCACCACTATATCATATAATCAAAAATATAGGTAAAAAAAAAAAACACCTGTAAAATGTGTACCAACAGAGATAAAAGCTACTCAGAACAAAAAGTCATAAGTGTCTGTGTA
Source organism: Cetoscarus ocellatus (assembly GCA_037902135.1). NCBI lineage: Eukaryota > Metazoa > Chordata > Actinopteri > Labriformes > Labridae > Cetoscarus > Cetoscarus ocellatus. Next base: position 604,079 of record JBAMNC010000702.1, on the reverse strand, counting down.
CCGAGGCTGCTAAAAAATAAATAGTAACCCTGACAGACCAGATGGACTGTTCCACATATCCACGGCATATACTTCAAATCAATCTGACCAACATCCCATAGCAAGAGAATGGGAAGCGCAGAGCCTTTCAAGAAAAAGTGTGCGGTGATTTAAAATTATTTGTAAGTCACATTTATAACAAGCCAGTCAGAGGCTTGCTGACACTTCTCACTTTCAGCATAACTAATCCATGCTCATAGCTGCCTCCTCTTTGTCCTTCAAAGGACTCTGAAAGCGAGGGTTACTTGCTGACCAGGAACATGTGCTCTAGCTTGAAGCTCTAAAAGATGAGTTTGTCAGATGGTAGACAGGAACTCTGGCAAGGTTAAAATAGAGGGCATTCTAACATTGTTGTTGAAGGAGTTTCTAGGGCTTTTGAAGCCAGCCTCAAGTGGACACAAGAGGAACTGCAGATGTTTGCACCTCAGCAGTGGATCCATTGATTTAACTCTGGAGGTTTTCACTTCAAAAACAGTAACGCCCATGTGCCTCAACTGCAAAATATTTGTACAAATACAAATTCTGTACACACTACCATACATACTGGTTGAACTACAATTGCAGAGAGAGGTAGTTTCAGTCAGTAATCCTTGATGTTCCATTGAGTCCTGTGTTTATGGCACTATTCTAACAAAAGTATGAAGGAAATTCTAGCACAGTGAGTTCTGCAGGCATAATTTTACCAAATCCAACACTATAAAACATTTAAAAATAAGCACTGCCATGCATAACCTCAAAAATATTATAGTTAAGTTTGGCAAGATCTCATTGGCTGAAGTGCCATACTTATTTATTTTCCATTTATTGGTGTCTTAAGAGGTATTTGGAGGACAAGTAAAACCTTTTCTCTGTTCATAGAGCTACAATAAATCTCTGAACTGAACACAAACATACCAACATTTGCTGAATATTTCAATCTGTATTCAAAAGATGTGAAGCAAGACTGACTGGCATCTCAATAGCATGGTTGAAATTGTGGCAGCAACAATCATCATATAATCTGCTTTGACCATCAACCTCGCCCTGCAATTGCATTATGAATAATTTATAGAGAATATGACAATTGGACTGAAAGACTGAGTGACAGAGATGAGAGACAGTGTCTTCTTAGACAGAGAAGGTGAGACAGAGGGATGAGAAGTCTTGACTCAGGTTTCCTGTAAGCCTTTAAGCCCCATTCAGGTCTTAACCTTCGCTGCCAGATTATCTCATGCCTCAACAATAGAGAGAGACGCTTGCGGCTTCAAACACATTTAAGACCTGCCACCAAGGATCAGACATCAACACTCGGTTGAACAGACACGCACCGAATAGATGTGAAAATGAGATGCTTACTCTGACATGTCTGAATTTATAACACAAATATAAAAAAGTAAAGCTATCACTGAAAATATTTAGATTTTCCAGTCTTAACATGAACTTAGTCAAACATAGAAGGCAAGGGCACACATTTTATCAGACACCCAATGCTGAACCTAAACCTATGATATACAAAACAAAACGAAAAACTACAAAAGAAAACTACAATATCACACATAGTTCAAAAGGTCACAGTAGAAGTCAGACAACATGATGCAGTGCATGTTCCAATATTTACCTTCTAAGATCTCTGAAGAGCAGAAACTTAAGTTTTAAGTTGTAGAATCCTTTGAACATACAATATGTAAAATTTGACATTTATTTTTTTTATCTAAATGACTTATTCTGCGTTATATGTGTGTGTGTGTGTGTGTGTGTATGTATATGTACATATATACATATATATGTACTTTTATAGATGATATGGCCAGGTAATGATTACCTTTTGCTTATCAGCTGAACACGAAGTGCTATATAAAGGGCTGCTGGACAAGGAAGCAGAACCTGCTGCCATTCTGTCTCTGTATCTTCTTCATATTTTGTGCTGCTTATCCATGATGGACAACCATTATTGTCCGCCTGCTGTCTGTTCTGTCACCCAAATGTCCTCCTTTAATTCTATCCCCTGACTCCCATAAATAGATGTTTACAAGTTGAATGGAAATACACTTTCTCATTTGTCCACCTATAGTGTGATTTCTTTCTTAGAACTGAAGACTCTGGTAAAATGAGATGTTTTCATGACACAGCAAGCAAACACTTCTGTCTCATTCAGAGAAAAAAATTCCACTGATAGCAAACTTCCTGATTCAGAGTGCTTTGTGAGTTCAGAGTGTGAACCATGGTAGAGATATTCCAAATGAGAGGGTTTCAAAATACAGTCTTTTAAAAGCCTTTTTTTCTTTGTAAAGTCTTTAAGTTTATGGTGGGAATAAATTCATATCCATGTATACAAGGCTATGAATTCTCAGGGCTCTCTGTTTACACCATAACCCAAATAAGATCAAAAATTGAATAAGACTTGTACCTGGAATACTCAAGTCCATGTACCGTAAATGAACTCTCTGGAGGTTTTGGTTATCACTCAGACCAAATACTTTTTCTGCATTGTTCATGCAATATGTCAAAAACAAAAAACAAAACAAAAAAAAAAAACTCTTTTCAGTCTTGTGTATCATTACTAGTCAAAATTCTAATTACATTTGGATGCACAATATTGGATTTTTGCTGATATCAGATATGCCAATATTCCTCAACTTATTGTTGCTGATACTGATACTTTTGGTCAAGAGTTCAAGTTTTTCCTTAAAAATGGACTTGTTACTTTCAATGTGACAATATTTTTTGTGTAAGGAAAAGATGTAACACATGAAAAACATTATTTAACTCCTAAACAAACAAAACTCTTGATCTTTAAAGTCTTTAAATGTCCCCATGCGATAATGATAGGGTGCAGTTATATGGTACATTTGTGCATTTTGCTGATATTTCAGCCGATAAACGGATGATATACATGGCCGATATATCTTCTGTGAACTCTGGAAGAGATTTTAGTATTGTCCAATATTGATATTTCACTTTTTAGGCCAATATCGTTCAATTGCGATTTTATACCGATAGTTCATGCATCCCGAAAATAAAGTTGAGCAACAAGTCACAGATTAAAACACGAATTGTAGAGCTTCAAAGTACTATAAGAACTGGAGACATATCTAACATAATCTGTGCTTATTAATAATTGTATAAAAACTATCAAAATGTTGCTGTAGAGCAGCTTACCTATATTGGTGCTTTCAGGGGTCGGATGCTAATGAAAGGATCATCCACAAATGCTACCAAAAGGGAAGGGAAGGTTTTATACCCCTCTCTCTGCCTTAACACAAACACACACAAATTCAGGCATGCACAACCCTTTCCTTAAATTACACCGCCTATCTCCAAACACAATAGGCCCTCAGAGGTAAACACAGCCTGTGTTTCCTCAGTGAGGCTTCAGTGATTAAAGTCGGCGATCAGCTGAACATCTACAGTTCAAATGTACAGTGGTGAGAGAAAGTGCGATCAGGTACGAGACTTCTCTTAGCATCAGTCCATGCCTGAGTGGGGCTGCGATTAGGTTTCTTAGTAAACAAGCTTCACCTGTACACATGTTGTATGTGTGTTTGTGTAGCTCAAACTTGCCCCCACCCCTATGTGGTTGGGTAAACAATTGTGCCAGTCCTTTGTGCCTTAATGGCAGGATTACACAAAAAGCTCACGTTAGTTATCGTCCTCCCACACTGGTGTCCACGTCAGAACCTTTAGCCTGACCTGTTTTAAAAGCCTCCCTCGTGAAAATAGGTTGAGGAAAGTGTGTGTGTGTGTGTGTGTGTGTGTGGGAGCCTTATCAGACCTTCTTACGCACATACAGAACAATCTCTCCTGCACTTTTGGGGATTGTTACCCTAAATAAGGGGTGAAAGACTAGCACCAAAAATCAAGGAAACATGTAATCTGCCAAGTATATGTTAATTTTAGATGCAAATACACTATTGAACCTGATACACCAGATAGACTTCAATATATTTCAATTGTCCATTGATAAGTTATGGGAAAGAGCCCATAGACAGGGTTTAGGAATAGGCAGAACCTTTCAAAAGCATATCCGGCAGGTAATTGGGTGATAGTTCCATCAATCACAC